>JBBJLS010000110.1:120543-141035 GCA_037577275.1 Bryconaethiops microstoma
TTATTATTATTATTATTAATAATAATAATAATAATAATAATAACAACAACAATAATAATAATAATAATAATAATAATAATAATAATAATACCAATGAGCCCAAAAAACAACAGTAATAATAGTATTTAATGTATTATTATTATTATTATTGTTACTATTATTATTATTATTATTATTAACAATGACAATAATAACAATAATAGTAATAATAGTAATAGTAATAGTAATAATAATAATAATAATAATAATAGGAAGAAGAAGAATGATGATGATGAAGAAAACATTTTGTTAATATAATTTATTTTTAGTATCAAATTCTTAAAGTGCAGAACTATAAGAAAATCAAAACCGAGATAAAATATCTGTCTAAATTAAATTAACTGCACAACTCCAATACTTGCATTTCTAACAATTTCCTGATTGCAATTCCAGAATTCAGGAGCACAAAACTACAAGTGCTCATTTTAAAGGAGGTTCTTTAGGACAGAGATCATCTTAAATAACCTTAACTTTTAGTGAAATTCACTCTTCATCCATGCCCAATCTATAAGAAACACTGAAAGTTCACATGTAAATACTGCATCATTGGTAAATATGTAAATATGAATGCAAATAACTTGGCATTTGTGTGTGGACAGCAAGGAAAGAATTCCATTGCACAGAGAAATGCTATTTTTTCAGTACATATGACAATAAACACTTTGAATCTTGAATCTTGAAATAATAAATATTGCATAAACTGTACAGCTGAAGTGGACATGTTTGGGTGGTTTGAAGAACGTTGGCATTTTAAAATATATTTAAAATTTGAAGCGACTTGTTCAGGAAAAGCGGGCAGCATGTCCTCATTGGGCTGCCATGTCCCTCCGAGCACTGAACCACTGAGTGAACGAGTGAAACAAGGGCAGCACAGATGATGCAACTGGCACAAGTGCTTGTTTACTCAACACTCCATTAGCCAGAGTACAGTTTCCACACATCTGACATTTGTTTAGTGCGACGAGGCCTTTTCACTTCAGACCTTGTCTGGTTAATTTGACAGGCAAAAGAGTTATTCCTTTTTTAAACAGGGAGAAGCGTTTCTCTGACTCCAGTACTGTGTGCACATTAAACATGGGCATCATTACTGTTGTATGAAAATCTTGTATAAACTGCAACATTATAACATTAAGAAAGAAATAACCAATCTTTCTTAATCTTCCTATCTTAATATTTTTGGACCATTTCTTTTGTTCCATTCATAATGACATGTTATTAAATGGACATGTGTTCTCAAAAGAACAGCAGATATTATATTATAGCAGATAGAGTTATGTAAAAAAAAAAATTGTTACAAGTTTCTTTTTTTGAGGATAATACAAGACATTTACATGTCAAATAATCAACAGCAATGGGAACATATGGGCACCACTGACCTCATCCAGTATAGAGCTGTGGTTCATCTGCAGTAGAAATCACTTAACCAGGCTAGTTTGTTGGCATCTCCAGCGTGTGCTGGCATGTAGACTGGATGTTTTGTTGTCATTAGCCTTAATGCTATTGTCCAAACAGAGCTGGTTGCTATTGGTCATTGGCCTGTGTTTGGTCAGGTCAGTGCCTTTATGTGTGTGTGTGTGTGTGTGTGTGTGTGTGTGTGTACAAGGGAACATATGCCTATTTTTGTATGCATTAGGAATAATACAAGCCTACATTTTGCTGCTAGTGGAGGTTGTTAATTGTCTAAAGCGAATGGTTCAATGGATTACAGCTCATCTGTACACTGCGAGAGTCATTAATGAATGACTCATAATGGCAGTAGTATGACACCATGGACTAGAAATCATTCTTGTGACCTTTTTGGTTCATGGTTCATGAACGTGGCCTTTGATAAAAATGCTCTATGCTCTCTTAAAAAGAAATGGGTTATTTGCAGCGATGCTATAGAGGGAAATGTGAGGAACCTTTTGGGAGTTTAAAGAATCTGCACATAATATAAAGATTCAACATTAATTAAAGATTTTACCTAGAATTTTGTGTCCAAGAATTATTCGACCTCTACCATCAAATCTTGATGTAACTTGAGTTAGAACCAGATGGATCATGAATTGATATAGAGTGTCATCTAAGGCCTTTCTAGTCTAATAAGGGAGTTTACTTTCCATCCCTTAATTTTAGTGACATAGGGTCTGTTTTCATGCAAAATTTGTAGATCTCTCTGTTCCTATCATTACTATTCATAAACACAGGAGACTGATACTATTTCGGTTCATGCACTGTCAGAGCAATTAATGGATAGCATGGGAGGGAAAAGTTCTGCTTGTGCATTAGAGCAACATCTGCATTAAGCACACTATTAATTTTATAATTTAGAGAAATATATGTTTGTTAAAGAATAACTAAAGCTTTCCACACATGCTTTGTTACTGTTTAATGCCAAGCACAATTTTAGGTCTCTAAAATCACATTTTCCAACTTTTGCTTCTACTTCACACATTTTAAAGCAAACAATCTATTTATTATTACAGCTATGTTAGCTGGATACTGTTATCTGTGCACCCAGATGGATCCAAGAATTCTTAGGTTTAGTTCGTGCTTCTGAGGCACATAAACTACAAGATCAATATAATATAATATAATGTTTTAGTTACATTAACACAAAAAGTATGTGTTCATAAGCATGAATTAAAATAGATAAGACTGCCTCTGCTGCCCGTTACAACTTTAAGATGCCTACTTTAAGACATGAGTAGCTTTTTGCAGGATTGTGGTTCCATTTTGTTCCATTCCTTTTATCAAACAGCCTTCAGTTCCCCAGGGTTATGGACTCACAATTTAAAATTTTTATAAGGTAAGTCATGAGATGAGGGTATATTTTTAAAGGTAAGTCATGAGATGAGGGTATATTTTTAAAGGTAAGTCATGAGATGAGGGTAAATCAAGACATGATACAACTTTTTTTGGTAAATTTAAACAGTACAGGATCGTTAAGGTGTTTTCTGTTGCTTTGAGCGTTGCTTAATGATGTTGACCCTGTAAAGAGCCACCATGATTGATACTTGTAGCATGAAATCTTTCCAACCAATGGCAATAGTTACTGATTTATTTTTAACCTTTAAAAATCAAGAATCAAGAAATCAGTTTTGTTTGTAAAACCCATCTTTGCTTATGAGTAAATACTCTTTGCTCATATTTATAAATACAAAGTTTTTACCCTCAGAAAACCTAGCGACTCCCAAGGCTGTCTGCAGAGACTGAAATACAAATGAGTGTGTTCAGCATTTTACAGCTGTCATGCCAACAACAAATCCACCAGAATGTCTAAGCATAGTCATCCCTGGTTGGCTGCCCGTTTCTGAATGGGTTAAGTCACGTGTGCATCCGGGAACATCCTGACCTACATCCTCCTTTTCTCCTCTCATTAATCCTTATTATAGTCCACAAGTGGGCTTCGAGGTGCTGTGTGTGTGTGTCACTGGGATCCAGTGTATACACTGCGGCATGCTATTAATACGTCACGTAGCTGACACTTCCGCCCAAAGCTATTTATATTAGTACAGAGACAGTCCCCTTGGAAAAGCATGATGTCAGCAAATACAGGATTGACTTTCTAATCTTTCTGGTTCTGTGCATTCATAATGTGTGTATATGGGAACATATGGATATCTGAAACTCATCTTATTCTCTTTTATGCTAGCAGCATGCATTGAATGATTAGAAGTCTTTATGAAATTGAGAGGAAGACCATTCTAAAGCTAGTGAAAGTGGATTCTGGCCTTCTGGTGTTTATTTTGCTCTCTATGGAAATGGCGGAAAATGAAGATCCCGGTGCGCGTAAAAGGCAGAAAATGTCTGAAGCGTGGGACAATTTTTCACTGCGTAAGGCGGACAATGCAGTGCAGCATATACACTGTAAAACCTACCACAACAGTACATCGTCAATTCTGCAGCACCTGAACCGAAAGCATCCTCACCTGAACTGTACATCTCCAGCTGCACTTCTCCTTATATGGTCCTAAAAGTATTTTTGTATGGCACCATACTAGAAAATAACTATAAAACAGGTAGTTATGTGATTTTCAGTTGTTGACAAAATTTGGTACAGTGCTGATATTAATCACTCATGAACATAATGAAGAGATGAAATCTGTTTTATCACTCTACTCAAGCTGATGCTTGGTGAATTTAAATTTGTTCATAAGAAAGTATTGATTTTATTTCTTTTGAAGGTTGTATTTATTTATTTTTTTGGTGGCTGAGCATTACAAAAATATTCTCCTAGTAAGGTAAAAGTAATTCTAAGCACTGCCTTTTGAAAATGTATTATGGAGCGAATACATTCAGTGCATTTTTTCAATACTTGTATTGCATTACATCCCAGCCCTGATACCAATTGACTGATGCAGGCTTCACCCAAAAATGTGTTATTTCACACACACACACACACACACACACACACACACACACACACACACACACACACACACACACACACAATATATATATATATATATATATATATATATAGGAACACATATGTATAGCTAGCATAACAAAAATATTGGGAATACTTATTTCCAGGGAAGGGCAATCTTAATGTTTCAGCATAACAAGACATTTTGGACAACGCCACGCTTCCAACAGTTTTTGGAAAAACCTTTTCTATCCCAGCATGACTGTGCCCCAGTGCACGAAGCAAGGTCCATAAAGACATGGTTGGATGGGTTCTTTGTGGAAGAACTTAACTGGCCCGCACAGAACCCTGACCTCAACTCCATCCAACACCTTTGGGATGAACAGGAATGGAGATTGCAAGGTGGGCACAAATTTCTATAGAAACACTCCAAAATCTTGTGGAAAGCCTTCCAAGAAGAGTGGAAGCTGTTTTAGCTGCAAAGGGGGACCAACTCCATACTAAAATCTATGAATGCAATGTCATTAAAGTCCCTGCTGGTGTAATGGTCAGGTGTCCCAATAGTTTTGTCCATATAGTGTATATATAGATTGAGTTAAATACAATAGGTTAAAAAGCTTCTCCAGCCTAGCAACAGTGACTAAGAATGAAGGCATTTGTAGACAGAGCTTGGACAGGACAATTGACCTGACCGCTACTGTTGGCAAACACTGGAAAGCAATCCTTTAATAAGCTGATACTATTTTGGTTGATGTTCAGAGTGTAAACGTCACCATCACCAACCAAACAGACTGATCTCCGAGCTGCCTGGCACACTCAGTCACTTCCTTTAAAGAGCCTTGACTGTAAACGAACTTAACATTGATGACACTTTATGCTTGCGAGGCTTATCTGTGGGGGAAGGGGACTGCAGGTGGTGAAACGGCAGCGAGGCATCGTGGTAAAGAGTATTGTCCACACACACACACACACACACACACACACACACACACACACGTCCTGACAGGTGGTGGATTCACCTGACCCGACAGCTGTGTACACAACTATTAGGACCAACGTGGGGTAAATATGTGTTCAAGTGAGAATTCCTTTTGAGCCTGTCAGCACTTAAATGGTCTCCCAATGAGCAAACACTAAACTACAGGCACTTACAGTGCTGTGATTAGAAACTGTGAGCTGTCACATGTATTTATAAGGCAGCACAAAGCATGTGTGTGTCATATCTGACCTCACAAGTCGATTTAGTAATGACTAGGATCTGTTATGACTGACCCAAACATTCAAAAATGGATGTAGTTGAATTGGTGCCTTCAGATCAATGCAGCACAATGTGCTGAGTCAGTTTTACATTCTGAGTCTGTTTGTGTGTGTGTGTGTGTGTGTGTGTGAAATCTGTAAAACTCACTTTTCCACTCTTCACACAGTAAAGCTTTCTAAAGCTTCCAAATTATGTATTTCCAGGCTTCCAATCCCTTAGCAAAAAGTAGTTTATTCAAGTGTACTACAAATATACTTATTTCATACTAAAACTGAGGCAGTATACTTGACGTTTACTTTTTATATACTATATTTTACATACTTAAGAATAGTATAGTGAAGTATACTTGACTTATACTGATAAGTATAAAGAAGAGTCTAAGACTAAGTGCATTAATACTGACACTTATACTTTAATACTAAAGCTTATACTTTAGTATAATTTACTTCTTTCTGCCACAAAGTACTAATACTGCACACTGCCTGTGGGAGTGTTTTCTCTGTCTCTCTCTCTCCCTGCCTTCCTTTGTAGGAATGAAGCACCTGGAGCCAATCATTTTCTAGGAGAGAAAAGGGGGAACCTGAGGGGCAGGGTGGGGGGTATCTCTCTTACACCTGACCTGACAGCAGCAGCTGCAGCTTCTGCGGAATTTCTCCCCTTCTTTTTGTAGTTTTCTTCTCAACATGATTTAGAGTGTTGGGTTTTGTTATTTCAGTTTGGGTTGGAGATTACTGGTGGTCTAGTTTTCGGGTTTGGTTTTTGATTAGGTTGAGTACATTTTTCTTTTAATAGGTAGGATAATGAGCTGGGTGCGACGGCCCATGGCGTGGCTGGCCCAGTAATTTCCCATCTTTTGTTCTTTTTGGCTGGCATCTCCATCTCCTTTTGTCTGTTTTTCTTTACCCTTTAAGTATGGTTAAGTGGTTGGAAAAAATAAATGTTAAACCAGAGGTCTTGGCGTCCTTTTTATGTTTCGGTTTCGGGGAGAACTTTGTTTGGTGAGGCCGTAACACTTAGTATATCTTGATCCAAGTACAGAATCCAAACTAGTAATATAGCAAAAAAATATATGTTTTAGTTTTAGTAACTCTAAGTTCATAAAAATATACTTCAAGTATACTTCAATAAACTAAAATGTGAACTAGAAGTATGTAACTAGTTCAATGGCAGTATATAGAAAAGTGTACCTGTGGTAAACTTTAAATATGCTTAAATAAACTAAAATGTGCACTAGAAGTATATACCTAGTACACTAGTAGTATATAGATGAGTCTACTTGTATACTTGAAAGTATACTTTTGTAAACTTAAAATGACCTTAAAAAGTATATTTAAGGTATACTTTTATAAACTTAAAAATGTTCCAATTTAGTCCGAAGAAGTATTAAATTAGTATACTTTCTAGTATATTACAAGTACTTGGTCCGTAGTATACTTGCTATACTTATACTCAAGCACCTAAAAATGTCATTATGTAGTATATAGGCAATTACCACAGAAAATAATTTCTATGCTTTCCCCGGTAAAACAACACTGTATTAAAACCAGTTTCTATAAATGTGTTTTCAGTCAATAGTTTTTTTAATCATTTTTTTACAGAAAATTGTTTTAAATGATTCTCAACCTGGAATCATATAGGACTCTCACTACATGTATAAATGTGTCAATAATCAAGCAATCTATCAATTATTTTGATGATTAAATGACTTAACTGACATTTTTGGTTGTTTTAAGGCAACCAATTAAAACTGCATTTCAAATTTCTACTGGACATACTTTGTATTTTTGTAGTTTTATTGGAGGAACCTGTCAGCCAGACTCTTCAGCCTCAGATGTTGTTTAACCTTTTCTTTAAATAGATGCAATCTGTAAATCAAACATTCATAAACTTTTACTTTGTAACTACAAACACACATGTATACTTACTGATGTTTGTTCCCTGTTTTTCAGTAATTAAAAGAAAAGTCACGTTGGTGCTAATAGCTCCCCCAGTGGATAATCTTCCTCCTGCCCAGCCTGACTTTATCGGAGACTGTTTATAATTCGAATTGCAAATCAAAAATTAATTTGTATAATTGGTATTGGTATAATTGTTAGATTTACACATTTAAAACCTTTTGTCAAAAGCTTCTTTAAGAAATGGAGTGTTAATTTAACTACAGCACTCTAAAGAACCCTTAGGACCTTTAGTTTAGGAGCCTTTATTTTGCCAAAACAAATTCATAGTACATGCACATTGATTTGCATCTGATTCTGATTCATATCAAATCAGAGGGAGGTATGTGGGCACAAACGGGATAAATTGCAAGCTTTGACTAATAAAGTCCAGCACTGGGCTATTAGGGGATCCTTTTTCGGTTTTACTCCACTTCCTCTCACCAGACTGACCTTCAGTCCTATCTGAATCAACATGTCCAACCTCGTCAGCATCACCACATCCTCTTTTTAAGCGGAGCCACAGACGCTTAGTGCGAGGGGAGAACTCATCAAAGCCAACATTTGCCTTGGAGAGGATTTCATTAGAATTCGTTTTTGTTTTTTTGAAACAGGCCCAATTGACTGCTAACTAATCTTCACTGCTGTCACAGCCTGTGCTGTTCCACAATGTCGGTACACAGTGTACGATTGTATTTATAGCATGCCAACTAGGCTAATCCCCGTTATGCAATATTTACGGCACTGAGACAGCCACCCCCCCCCGTAGAGCTGAGCTTCCACTCTCTGGACCCCCTCCCCTTCCCCTTCCCTTCCCTTCCCACCCTGAACACGCACACACACATACAAACACACACACACCCGCCCTCTCCGTTATGTTCCCGCCGCCCGGCCGTGCCTGCTGGGTAATTTTACTCACAAGCTCCAGCCAAGCAGGAAACATCCACAAACACTCGCAGCCACAACACGCCGTAAGAGTGCATTTGCTTGTGTGTGCTGAAACGGACTGCGCCAGACGGCCTAAAAAAAACTCCAAAGCACTCGCAGCCTAGAAAAAATGAATTGTGTATTTTAAAACAATTATATGCAAATATAATGAGATCAAGTGAGTTAGGGATTAAATGCTCTCTCACTGATCAGAGAGGATCTGGACACATAAAAATAATGTACATAAAAACACAGAGTCGGGAATAAAAGTAAAAAAGGTTTTACCCATCCGTTCAGATGTTCGTGTAAGGCAGAGTTTGGAAAACACAAGCTCAGTCCAGCTCTGAAAAGCATGCTTCATGAAGAACAACTATGGAACAGTTTCTGTCAGTCAGGTCAATCAGGTCAGATTCAGGCCCACTGAGTGCACCCCTTCTTCCCATCCCCCTACAAAAACTACCAATTAACAGAGGGGAAGCCTTGGGGTCACAGAAGGTAAAGCAGTCTTTTATGAAGTTTTGTCTGGAAAGAATATGATTAAATTCCCAATGAAAGATTATCCAATGAGATTTTTTTTTCTCTGTGGTGTCAAGGGAGATACCTCCAGCTAAGCAAGCTGGCTAAGCCTTTAGGCACTGGTTTGGGGTCTGGATTGAAGAATCAATCATTCATCTCTTGATTTTCAGTGGATTGTACCAATTATGTAAAGAAAAACATTACTCTAGTCCTTCTGGGAGTGTTATATACGTCACTGGCTGAGAATATGAGTGGCAGCATAACTAATAGGCTTTTGTCAGATGGTAAACAGTGGCAGCTAAAAGCCAGGACGCTTTAAAGAAGGACATAAAATCTATGTTAATATGTCTTTGCAAGCCTAAAGTAAAACCCTCTTCAGATGTCTGAGTTTAATACAAAACGGCTAAAAATGTTGACCTCCAATGCTGTTAAGGTAATGCTAGCAATTCCATAGGGATGCTAGCAAAAAGTACCATTATTGTAGAGGTGCGATGTGGACATGTTTTGATATTTAAGGTCTGAATTGAAGACATAGATCTACTAGAATGTGTAGATCTATGCTATGCTATGCCAGTGTGTGCAATTTGCTTGTTTACTAGCTATGCCTCAAAGTTTGTGCTCCAATGGAGGCTAATGGTTTTATTAGGCCTTGTAACTACCCATGAGTCATCATTAAAAAAATGTTGAAGTAGACATACAAGGGGTCCAATAAAGATGTTATGGTCTCCTGCACGGCCCATGCAATTGCTTCATCTGCATTGCAATGATGCCACTTTGCATGAAGCCAGGGTAGAGCCATTCACTTTTTATTGTTGAGTGTTCAGCCTAAAGCTAAGCACATTCTAACTCTATTCCAGCTCTATTCTTTGAACGCATCCCAGTCTTACAGCTAACTTCCATCGCTAATGTAGGTCAAGTGGTCTTGTTAGAGGGCAATTCACCTAGATTAACAGGCGCCCAAACACCTCAGGCACAAACACACTTCACACAACTGTCAACACCGAGCAGAGTATTTGGTCTCCTCCACTCTGTGGTCTAAAAACAGAATTGCTGTCTGGCCCGTGGTGACAGGCTGTGACAGGGGGCAATGTTCCAAAACAATCTCCCCTCGGTTCTGTTCTGGCAGCTTGTCAGAGCTGACCTTAGAGGCCCTCGAAGCTCATTAAGACACAGCAGCTGCTAACAGAGAACATCATCCATGAAGTGTGGAAAAGAAAGCATGCGCTTAATCGGGCCCACTTTAAACAGAAGCTCCCAGCTTGATATTCTTAGTTATGCTGAGGGCTCTTAGTGCCCTGAGAAGTTCAGGTTCAGGTACAACTACCATGAAGACTGCGAATCAGAAAGGGCCCTTATAGCTCCCTGTGATATGCAACCGTATGTCCATTCTTAAAGAAGGTAAAAGGCCCCAAGCAGGCGGCATGTGCGTGCCTGCTCGGAAGTGAGCGTCATGGTATAGTGCAAACTGTTAAGGAGATGATGACAGCACAGCCCACGAGAAAGAGCCTGTGGGTCATTACTGCTGTAAGGTGGATTAGCGGCGAATTTTGTGGGATATCAGGTTCAGACTGGTGTTGTAAAACTCAACTTGTTCCCCTCCCATGGATTTCATGCTTGACTTCTTCGAATCCAAGCTGGAAAAAGCGGAGGCGACCGGGCTCCAGACATGGTAGACTTTGCTTCCACAATGGTGTTTTTTAAATATGCATCAGATTCTTTGGGGCTTTTACTCTGATGTCATGCAGCTGTTTTGACAAGTCCTGCTGGTTTTGGCGGACCCTGTGGGGTTGGATTGTTTTTTTGTTTTTTTTTTAGGACCCCTACAAAACCCGCCTAAGGTGATTGGGGCTTTTTGTTGCAGGTTTGTTTGGGGATTTGTTGGCTTGTTGGCAGAAATCGGCAGTGGTGGAAATGCGCAGTGGACGGTGGTCGTGTGACACGGCTCACTTCACGTGTTCCAACAGCTGAGCTCCTCCACCTCCCACCCCCAACACCTATTTTACACTTTTGCATTATTTTACAGACAGAATAACCCCACCTCTTCTCAAAAGTGGCTGGTATTATTTATAAAAAGCATGAATAAGATGCTATTAATGTTTATTAAAAAGCATTTTGAACCTTTGCTTAAAATGAATTTGCATTGCATCTTTACACAAAAGGCAGTGCCCTAAAATCAGTATGAACATGTTTGCCTATATTCGGTCACATATCTTAATAAAATGTTTTAAAACCAAATCAAATAAAAATACATAAATAACAGCCAGAAATTGAGGACAAATGACTACGTACTAAACGGAAAAAATCATGTTTTTGTTTAAATATTGGATTGATGCAGTTCTTTCATTATTTTAATTTTCAGTCTAGAATATACTGAATTATTTATTTCTTTGATTGGTCTTTTGTGATTTAGATGCTAATGATACGCAATAATATGCAAAAGTTCGGCCAAATGACAATTTGTTGATTTAAGTTAAAATAAGAGCGAAGTCTACAGATATTACACATATTTTTTGTTGCTGAGTTTTTGACAAATGGGAAAAAATAATCCATTTATGGTGTGTGAAAAAGCCACATGATATTAAATAGATCAATATAATAGAAAAACAGAATAATATTGATAGAAACTGCACTAAAATTAGCAGAAAAATACGCATTGAACATTTGTCTGAACGGGTGTATTCACACTCTTGCAAATGGCTGTTTTGAATATGGTAAGTTGGCCTAGTAACATTATAAAATATTGGGCCTGGTACATCACTTTTAAAAGTCCCAGTGTGAGTATCTGGGCAGGGAGTATAAAGTCCAAAACCTACTTAAATTCAGGCAGCTCTGTAGCTACTGGTCTATCTAACTCAGCAATAAAATATGACTCTGTTGAATTCAGTCACTCCCCTGATTATGTTGCTTTTCAAAGGATGTATCAAATACGCAGGCCTGCTGACACAGTCCCGAGCAGTGGTTTGTGAAAGAGTGTCTGTTTGATACACTCTCCATTCCAAAAGGTCATTAAGGAAGCCCTGAAGACAAAACGAGGCTGCAAGGCATGCAGAACTGTTTTAAAGGGACATTAGCAAGGCATTCTTGTTGTTAAGGCTGCGTTCTTGGCCTTGAGAGATTTTGCTACTCTCTGTGTGCAAACAAAGAAATGTGTGGTTAACGAAATAGCTTGTGACAGGACACCAAGAAAGTCTCCCGAAGGACAAAGAGTACTAGTCCAGGGAACAAAAGTGCAGGCAATAATTCCTTCGTGCTTTGTGCTTTCAAAAGACACATGCGGACCTGCAGAGCTGCAGCACATACAAAAGCATTGACTCAGATTCACCTTTAAAAAAAAAGACATAAATGTATGCTAACTAAGGGATGGTAATTAGATACGAGACCTTTTTCTTGGAAAGAGCAGGGCTGCATTTGTTTTATATCAAACATTAGAGAGGGCAGGGCCGCTAATGCGGAGCTCGGGGCTTTTTTCTTTGCTACAGTACACAGCACTCGTAATCCACAGAGATCCTGTCAGCACACACAAGCAGCGAGAGATCAAAACAAAACCTGGGGCCAAACCACCAACTCGCTCTCTGAGAAGGAGGTCGTGTCTCAAGAAACGAGCGGTGATGAAACTTGGCAGCACTGCTGAGTAACTTAAGTAAGTTTTTATGACCCCCACCACCACCACTCCGTCCCCCTCTGTATGGAGCAGTGTTTTTATGTTTGCTCACATGACCCAATAGTCCTCTACATCAGCATCTGGTCCCACCATCTCAACCCCCCCGGACACACCCCCCCCGTCTCTATGGCTCTGTGGAGTTGTGCCTGTTGTCCCTAACAGCCTCTGTGCTTTTGCTGCCATTCAAGCATCAAAGGACATTTACACTCATGCAAACAAACAGGCTGGCTTTTCCACTGCTGTTGCTTTCAGAGGCCGCAGGTTTTTACTCACCCCGCCTCTCTTGCTTCTCTCTCTCTCTTTTTACCCCCTTCCTCAGGCATGTTACACGCAGAACGTCCTGTTCCCTGAGTCAGACCATAGCTCCAAAGCCCGCCGGGGAACAACCGTATCTGAGACACAAGGCCAACAGAAAAGGCCCAGTTGCTTTGACCTATACTGCTTTAATCAGATCACTCAGAGCATAAACATTGCTCTAAGGGCCAAGCATCTCTCTCCCTCCCTCCCTCTCTCTCTCTCTCTCTCTCTCTCTCTCTCTGTCTTTCTCTCTCCCTCCCTCTCTCTCTCTCTCTGCTTTCAACCACTGCTGTTGTTTCATAACTTGTGTCCATCCATTAGATCAGCATGCCCTAAGCCTCAGTAAAGTAAACAGAGCTCCGCTGATCTCTGTTGACCAGATTGAGAGTTGAGTAAGGTTTGGAACAGCTGACCTGCAAAATTTGGGGCAATGTACAAGCAATGTCATAAGAAGGGACAAGAAACCATTGGACAGATAAACGGTACACTTGTTAGAGATCATGACCTTCAGGCCAAATTAGAGACATCTCAGAGCTCTGACGAGATGAGGGCGGGCACAGCCAAGCACACTGCGGCTACAACTAGTGGAAAGCACAAACAGTTTTCCTTACCCTCTTTACTCATCTGGCAGAGAACTGTATGATGCTTTAAGTTCCAATGGATGGATCCTCAAGGTTGTAGACATCCATCGACACCATTAACACGCTTACACCAAACAGAAAACAACCACGGAAACGTCATAATGAAAGAGATAAGGGCCTTCCAGCAGCTTCTGCTCTGGAGGACATTGTTGGTCTGAGATCCAAAACCTCAAACCTGAAGAATCCTACAGTACTTTGTGGGGTCGGTTGTTAAGAATTCCACTTGATCCAGCTGGGTTTGAATACTGTGGGAGTGGCCATTCATGTAGAATTAAATAAAAGATCTGTCTGTCATCTCTGCCTGAAAAGAAGTGTGCAACTGTGGGAGAAGGGCCCCTGACATCACCCCATGTCAAGTGTGCTTCAGTGCCTCAGAGACAGCCAGGTTTTTGTACATGGGACACTAATGAGGCACCATGCCTTTATCCTCTATGGGTCTTTCCTCTCCAATGTAATGGACCCATGAAACTGCGCAATCACTAATGATAAATCCAACACACTACAAATGGTCTATGACATAGCACTGCATGTTCGTTCATGTCAGAGCCCATTTAGTGTGAGACATGGACATAGCATTATGGGATAATTTGATAATTTCATAAAGAATGGATCAATAGAAATTGCCCAAAATACTTTAAAATAACATCCTGTTCCATTAACATAGTCTAAAGTTAAGATTGTTTCTCCTACTCTCCTACAAAGAGGTAAACCGGTTCAAATGAAAGATGCATGAATCAGACAATGTAATAGTTCCGATCCCTTGCAAAAACAACAACAGTAGAAACACAGCACCAAATAAAACACAGAATGTGTACTTTTAACATAATCTCTGTTAAACTTTGTTAATCTTTAGCTCTTGGACAGCTGTGGTGTTGTTTGTACAATACAGTTCCTTACTTGGGCTTTTAAAACCTAAATCCACTCTGAAAAATCAGCCAAACTCTGTGGCCTTAATTGTGCCCATACCTTTATTTGTTTCAGATATAATACTCAACTTTCATACCCAGATTAATGCCTGCAGCAATCTTTTTTTCCCCTGGAAACAGTTTAACAGAATGACATAATTAAATCAAGTTCCACTCCACAGTGTAATCACTAATGTCTTTGTTTACAAAAGCATCTGTCCAAGGATATGGATATTTTAAAAACAAACACAGAGGAAACAATATTTTATACAGCATTCACCCATTAAGCTGATTGTATTCAGTTCAGTACACCAAGGCAAGCCTCCTAATGTGGTTAAGACAGCATGGAGCTATTTTAAAGAAACTCTGAGCGCAGCCACTCTCAAGTCCCTTTTTATAGTGAGGTTATTCAGAACACATTTTATACACTTTGTTGCCCAGGAATTAGTCATTCATAAACATTCTTCAAAATTTCCCCAAAAATATGCACAGTTATTATGATCTAAGACTGATTCCTGACTACTGTCCCTATATAGAACTCAGAAATTGAATAATCTAGCAACTACATTAATGTTCAGAGGTATAGAATTGTTTAGGGATTGTACCAGATTGTACCTCTACCAATATCCAGTGACTAATGAATTGTAACTGACAATAATTTTAAACAAAAAATTCAAATAAAATGTCTGTTTTCTGTGTTTGGAACACAAACAGTTAACACTTCTGTTTCTCTACTGTGAGTCTTGGGTTCCTAACCGAGTATCATTGTAGGTTTGGCTGGGCCCTTTCTTGCTAACGTGTGACTGGCACCAAAGCTCAGTGCAGTAGTTTGCGTGGATGTAGGCGAGATAGAGGACGTCTTTATACTAACAATTCTGTGCTCAAAAATATGAAATGCATTACGTTTGTTGTTGGATGGCAAAACGCTACTAGAAGTACGTCAAAGGTAATTATCGCCATTTTGTTTAAGAGAGAACAAGAGATTTGTTTACTTTGAATCATTCAAGTTCTGTAAACACTGCATCATTTCTCTTATTTTGATGTTTTGTCATTTCCTTTAACATTATGCTTTAAATATTGCTTTTATGAGAAATATTGTCAGCAGTTCTTAAAAACTAAGGCAAAGCTGTTCAGTTCAATACTTGCACCTATAAAAGATAAAACCTGAGAAACTGAACATTTTTGCAGTGGTCTGGAGCTGTAATTAACAGCATTCTTTATGTTTAGATGGAAATAAAAAATTCTGGATCATTGGTTTAAAAAGGTAATAGTAAATTTTAATAGTCTTAAAATGTGAAATTCAAGGTTCCAGTCAGGTCACAAATTAAAATAAAGAATTTCTTGTGTTCTGTGATTACGATACTTTGTTATTGTGCATGACAGTACCAGCCTGTATGTACTATGTACATACACTTTGATGTTAATGTATGAAAGATGTTAGCGATTGCAGTTACCACTTTTGTGTCCCCATCAATGTCAAAAACAGACTTATGCCCTTGTGCTCATGAAATACCAAGATCTGACATAACTTGGCAGATCAACACTACTTTAATTTACAGTAAGGTTTTGGAACTAGCAACAAATGGAACGCAACACATCAGTTCCTACCATTTTCCCACCGGACATTAGGACTTGACAACTAACTCCAACTTGGAGCCCTGCCAAAGCCTCACGCTTCATCCCCTCTTTCATTAAAGGAAGATATGGATGATGGCCACTCCTGCTACTGCACTGACACTTATTGGATGTGACTGGCCATATCTGTAAAGTGGGACTGAGTGGAATGAATAAGATTCAGCTGCTTCTAAAAGGAAAAATCCACAGCTATGTGCAGACCACCAAGGTGAGATGAGGTTTTAGTATGTGGGTCAGCGCATGCTTCACTGCACTGTACTCGATGTACTTGCTGGGAAGACTGTGTTGTGCAATGCCCCTGTGACATGGCTTATTTGAATCTGTAAGGCTGCCGTTCGGTATCACTAAGGCACCTCAGTTAAAAAGGCACTCTGGGTGAAATTAGATACAAATCAAGGGAATTCCTGTACTATGACAGTGCGAGGCAGACTCCAATTCATTACCAGTCAAGCCATTTTACTCTCACTGATGCATCAAACTTTTTTAAAATGACAACTTAAAAGAAGTTTGATGGGGAATGGGAAAGAATAAAACACTTGGAACTTTAGAGATTATGTATCATAGTTTCTTGTATTTTTTCCCTCTACTTTTTGATTTCATGTTCCAAACACACCTGTAATTCCTTTTCACATTTCCATATCCAACCCCTTTTTACCTTTTAGAACAAAACTTTTTCTTACTGTTCTTTTAAGACTGATCATTGTAAATTACCTCTGTTCTAACAGGCTTTCCTGTCATTCAGAATGATCTTATAGCTTCAGGCCAAATAGGCTGACATATGCAAATGGTTTTTGTGACATCACAAAAATAATTCATTCAAAACAGACTGACTTTACAGCTTAATTTCAAAGAAAAATGGAGTTACAATTACGACAGTGACGATAGGTGTGTTCATATACAGACAATACTCCGCATGCGACCCAAGCAGTGTTATGTGTTATTGACATAATTAGTGATAACCTCCTCATGAGGAGCAGCAGGGTCGAAGGTAGTGTTTTGTACTGGCTGTACTGGGTCTCTGCTTCTGCCCACTGGACTCTCGGAGCACAAGCCTAAGCCCAGTCATCCTTAAAAAACCCTGCCCCCGGCACACAAACAGCTCAGTGGGCAAAAGAGGGGGGTGATTAGGGTCGAATGGGTCGGTCACATGGATCCACACCATCTGCCTAACTGGCATCCCTTCTGAATGAGGGCTGAGACGACGTTGTTGTCTTCTCCACAGCCCTGGAGCCCAGGGCAGCAAGATAAAGAGCTCGTTTACATAATGGCTCATCTGCATGCCGCCTTTATTGCTAACGACAGCTTTAATGGAAGAAAAAATGGTTCAGTAGATCCTATAGTGCACATTTACCAAAAAAATGGTCTTCAATGATCCTTGATTTGGAGACACAGTTCTAGGGAAGAACGTGCTATAGAGCCTTTACATTCTGTGGAAGTTCTTCAAACTTCTACAAGGTTTCCCATACTTACACATCTCACGCAAAAGAAGCTTTTCTAGTATCTTTCCTTTAAAGCAACGTGCTGTTAGACTTCAAGGTGTGCACCGTATGAATTGTATGTCATATTTCTGTCATATTTTCTAAGAAAGCATCAGATGCTTTCTACTTTTTTTTGTTTTTCTTTTGTTCTGATGTCTTAAAGCAAGCTAAGTTCAATGCATGCTTACTGTGCTCCGACTCAGTGTACTTAACCAAACGTAACGCAGGCTGGCACTTCATGTAACCTTGGGCAGTATTCTTAATTAAGATGTATTTCCATACAATCCATTTGGAAAGGCTAGTGTGCTTGTGCACATGCAACTCTTCAGGTCATTAAACAGACCCAAAATGAAAGCATGTTACATAGAGGATTCAAATGCTCAACCACATGATGGGGCATAAATCATACATAACAGCAGTCTGCCTACCATTACACTATGGAGGAGATTAATAATGCATCCTTAAGGTGCAAGATTCATTATGTAAGTTGGTGTTTGCTTTGAAAACATTTTAAGTCACTGTTGATGAACATTGTGTGTATCTGTGTGTGGGGAGAAGTTTGAAAAGAGTTCTGTAAAAATATAATTAATTATAACAAAATATGTGGTATGGAAACTTTAGACATTTTGAGACAGAAACAACATTAATAAAAAAAATATCTTTGCGGAATAAAAACCTCCAAACAACCATCTCCAAAAAAGTACTTGTACAAGAAAAAGAAACAGCCTTCTCGGTTTTCAGTGTACGTTCATGTAAAAGGTCTTTTGGACTGTTTCTACTGGCTCATTCATTTTCCATTCATCGGTTCATCCATCCATTACCTGAGCCAGGGTTAAAGTTGCTGGGGCCTGTCCCAGCAGTCATAGGGTGAAAAGCAGAGAAACACTTAGAAATGGTTGCCAGTTCATCACAGGGTAGACACAACTTACAAACACACTTACATATTCACACCTAATGGAAACGTAGCATCTCCAATTCATTGGACTGTGGGAAGAAACCGGAGTACCCAATGGAAACCCAAAAGACACAGAGAGAAAATACTCCATCATGCCAACCTGTTTTTGTCTTGAAAATGTTTATTTGAAGATATTCTGAAGGTGATGATAGGCTGTTGTACCTCTGGATTTAAAGGAACCATATACTAGATTTTCATGTATTTGTCTTCCTAACGTCCCCTTATGTCTTTGTGTGGTTTTATGTTGCTGAACAGGCAGATTTATTGTCATGACATCACAAAATAATGAATAAAATACGGGCTGATTTTGCAACACAGTTTCTATGTATGGACTGTATGCACTGGGTAAGCACCAGTATGTTTTGAAACATACTACCTCAAAATCTTTCATTTTAAATAAGTAGAGAAAATATGATTTTTGGCCATATGGGCCCTTTAAACTGACCCTTCACTGCAAGTCACATAGTACGCACTGACAATAACAACAGCAAGATGTTCCAAAACAAACTTTGCTCCTAAGGATATGTGAACGTAGCTGTCCTAATATGATCTCACCCCTCACTTAACAGAAAGCCCACAGCAACACTTACCTGCACTGAACCTTCTTGCGTTTCATATCTAATATACAGAGCAAATTCACAAATCGCCCTCCTGCTCTATACCGCTCCATATAAAAGTAAATGTTGTGGCTTAAGGAATTTTGACAAACCTAAAGTGGATCAAAAGAAATTTCCAATTCCTTATTCATCACCGCAGGGCAGAGATCTCATTAAGCTAGAGCCGCATAGCCGACGGCTCCATGTTGTTCCCTATCTTTAGGACAAGGATAAAAATGTACGAACATTGGGGCTTTGTTTTTGCCGTTACGCCGAGTGTGTTTTAATCCCCCTGAGGTCGAAACCAAACACACACATGGATTACTCTGGGGACAAACAAACATGGGATATGATTGTCCCCGTCGTAGAGACGAGGAATGCAAGATTGGAGGAGAATGAAAGGGGGGGCGATCCATTTTGAAATAGTGTGGCATTAGGAAATCATCAGCATATCATGATTACCTGCCATCAGCAGCATTAGATCAGCTTAAGCCTTTCAGAGGTATTTCCAGTGATAAGTAGTGAGAGTACCCTCGCTGCAGAACATGGAAGCCAGTCCTCAAGCCACTACTCAAATCAGTCATTCAAGGCCAGGTTTAATATCATAAACATCAGCACTCAGCCTCATGTAGCCAATCCCATGAATGGCCATTGCATTCAACTAAATGATACCACGCTTAATTTCACTGAGTTCTGTGCCCGCATCTGCTTCTCTACTTAAAAGAAGACATTTTTTTTCAACCTCATATCTGTATCATATTATTGGTTACAGCGGAAAATTTGGGTTTATCTTTACTTAGAAAAGATCAGGAGAGCAAATCTGGCAAACTGGCCATTAAAAAACAAACTGGCAAACCAGAAATGAAAATGACATCAGAGACTTATTTAATTATGAGATTATACTGCTGAACGTGAATATGCTACAAAGCAGTGTGCAGCGTCTCATGGTTAAAACGTATGGAAACATTTATATATGACACACAGCTCTGGAAAAAATAAGAGATCACTGCAAAAATGTTCAGTTTCTCAGGTTTTATCTTTTATAAGTGCAAAAGTATTGAACTGTAGAGCTTTGCCTTAGTTTTTAAGAACTGCTGACAATATTTTCAAATAAAAATATTATTCTTTTAAGCATCATTTTAATGGAAGTGACAAAACATCAAAATAAGAGAAATGATGCAGCGTTTACAGAACTTGAATAATTAGAAGAAAACAGATCTCGTGTTCACTCTTAAACAAAATGGCAATAATTACCTTTGACGAACTTCTAGTAGTGTTTTACCATCCAACTGGTCTCAT
>JBBJLS010000112.1:160806-171103 GCA_037577275.1 Bryconaethiops microstoma
CCTCTGAAACTGGTCCGGTTCAGGGACTGTACTGGAAATGAGAGACTTTGAAAGTCCTTCAGGAAGCCTGGAGAACTGTTCCTCAAGGCCATATTAACATACAAGAAAGTCTGGATCTCTGGAAGCAGAATATGAAGAAATTAGTTGAGGTTGAAGACTTTTGCACAGTATTGTAGGGCTACTAACCAGGCAGTAGGAAATCCAGCACGTGCTGGATTCTCACCCAGCTTCGTTGTTCACCACTGTAGGAGTGCAGGTGGACGTATGTTCTCTTGTTGATGCGGGTCTGTAGGCACCAACATACTTTAAGGTTTCCTCCACATGACTGAGGTGGTTTCCTCTCGTGCAGGTGGGAGATATAGTGAGAGTAGCCAAGGACGAGACCTTCCCTGCAGACTTGGTGCTGCTGTCGTCCGACCGAGCCGAGGGAACCTGCCACATCACCACGGCCAGCTTGGACGGGGAGACGAATCTGAAGGTCTGCTCTTGTCTCTCCTTTTTTTAATTTTTATTTTTTTGTAAATCAATTTTTATTTTTGAATTTGGAGGTGGCATAGATGCGTCCTTCACTCCCTTACATTTCCCATCTTCTTGTGCTGCTATCTGAGGCCATGACTTACGAAAGTGCTCGCCTGTCTTACCGACTCACTGACCGATTAACTGTTACTTAATTTTTTTTAAATTATTTTTGAACACACAAATTAACAACATACAAAATCCAACGTAATCCATCACACTAGATGGCTGAAGTACTTTTCACATAGAAAAAAATGAAAATAAATAGACAAGACGAAAATAGCTTGTGGATAAACTGCAATTCGTACTTTCAATTCAAATCCAATTGTCCTTAATAAATATTAATGTATATAATTATATAAATGTATATAATTATTTGCATTTGTGTGTCTATACTATTTATAAATATTATGTACTGCATACATCCATATATACACACATATACTCACACACATATATGTAAGAGTGTGTGTGTGTGTTATAGGTGTATAATATGTATGTATGTACTGTGAGTTTGGACACCATGTCTTGACTGATTTTTTTTGGCCTATGGGGGGAAAACTGTTGTTTGCCATCACTCTTTACAGGAAAAGCTGCTGTATGTTTAATTTTAAATGGCTTTCACAAGTCATGCTTCATCTGCCGGGTTAGTGTGAACTGTCACTGTACTGAGAGTGTGGATTCTCTCTCTCCCTATATCTCCTCACTGCTGTGTGCTAATGGGGCGGTGAGTCAGGTCTGGCAGAGCAGCCCTTGGCCCCAGTGGAATGCAGCAATCGCAAATTTGCCAAATAAAGCAGCTTGCAAAGTTCTGACAAGCCACGGCTTCCTTAGTTACAGTCACTCTGTCTGTGAAAACTGCACCTCCAGCATCTCGCGCTTAAAACCTACAAGGTTCATTAGGACAGTGTTTCTGAGCACATGGAGTTCATCTGGAAATGTTTGTGTTCCAAAGGGAACTGGGTTTAAAAGTTCAGGATGGGTGATAGGATTGTACTATTGATTTTTATACTGATATTTATCACTGCTCTCATTGATCTCCATAAATAAGAATCAGTATACATTTTACACTGTAGATGTAAAATATATTGACCAGCACTTCAGTTCAACAGGGGTGTCTGTGTGTGTCTGTGTGTGTCTGTGTGTGTCTGTGTGTGTCTGTGTGTGTCTGTGTGTGTGTGCGTGTGTGTGCGTGTATGTGTCTGTGTGCGCGTGGACGTCTCTGGGTGTTTGTGTGTGTTACAGACTCACTGTGCAGTCCCAGAGACGGCCGTGTCCCAGTCCGTGTCGCGGCTGGAGGCTCTGCAGGCTGTGGTGGAGTGCCAGCAGCCAGAGGCAGATTTATACAGGTACCAGACAGAGCTCACGTTTCATCACAGTCAGGTTATTTTGGTTGTTATTTTTAAAAATACAGTTAATTCACACTGGAGGAGCTGTTTATACTATAATAAATTATAAACAATAAAAGCAGTGCTCTTGGAATTGTTTGCATTTGCTCAATAATTTAATTTAAACCATTTTAAATGTGTTATGACACTCTAAAATTAATGGAACACCTTTGGATAAATTATTCGTAGTAAAGTAGCCTCTGATTTAGTTACAGTTCTTCAGAAAAGCGGTACAGCCCATCATTTTGGTGCAATGGAATTACCTTCATAAATACCCTAAAGGAACTGTTTACACAGTGTTTACAGAGTGCAGACAACAGCTAAAATGCATTTCCATGAGAACATGCTAAGTGTGACTGTGCTCCATGTTCCACTGTCCACGTGTGGTAAGTGTGTGACCTGTATAACAAGAAAACTGTCCTGAATGTATTGAAAGTCAAGGATGGCCAGAAGCGGGTAGGGAAGAAATGAGATGGAGAGACAGTAGCTTGTTTCAGTTCACTCAAACAAACACTAGGTGGCGGCCTAGTGGGCAGGATCCTAGCCTCTAGATCAAGAGGTCATAGGTTCGAATCCTACCTTCAGCAAACCACCACTGGGTCCCTGAGCAAGACCCTTAACCCCAAGTTGCTCCAGGGAGGCTGTCAAAACCAGGTGGAATAAAATAATCAAACCTAAGAGGAACTGTTGTGTGATACTAATAATACAAAAACAGAACATAAGCGAAACAGTTTTTCACACTATAGTCTATTGTAACATTCACATTGAGGCAGTGGTGCACACTGAACTTCAGCACTCTTACAAGATCAATCCGGGCTGCTGGCAGCTACATTTTCTTTTATTTGGGTTTGGGTTTGGGTTTTTTTTCATCACTCACTGTGGCTCCGTCCCACAGGTTTGTGGGGAGAATTACAGTAACACAACAAGGGGAGGAGATTGTAAGGTGAGTCTGGAAGAAATCTTAAGAATATCTGTCACTTATGACTCTTCTCAATTGAATTTAATTCTGTATAAGTATGAATTTAGTTCTCAGTGCAAGTATGTTTTACTTGGATAGAATAACTGACCATTTTTTGTGTCCTGTTCAGACCACTAGGACCAGAAAACCTCCTGCTTCGAGGAGCGAGATTGAAAAACACCAAAGAAATATTTGGTGGGTTTTAGCGTTTGTTTGCCTCTCTAGTTTCGCTCTTTGCATTTCTTCTGATTTAAATGTACTGTACTTTACTTTAGTGCTTTATTAAACATTACAGCGTCTGTCGCATCTGTTTTGTACATTGCATGTCCCCTGTAGATGGAATGCCTATATTAAAGGGCCCATGTCTTAGAAAACTGAAAATTAGCTCTAGTGTGTAAACAAGCTTGCCGAACATGCAATAAACATTGCAGTTCTTTCCCATTCTATACAATCTGTGTGCATAGTCCATACATTCCATATATGGAATCTGAGCTATGAAAACAATCTGTATTAGATTTTGTGATGTCGCAAAAACAGCTCATTTTCCTACATCTTTCTATTCGGCCTGAAACTATTTAGCCCCGCCCATTCACAATGAGTGTTTCAGCTGCCAATCAGAGTGGTGATTATTTACCTACATCAGTGTTCAAGGTGACAAAATCAGCCTGCTTCGATCTAAGGGGTAAAAAGAGGTTGTGACCATGTAAATATAAATTATGTATGTTTTTGGTGCATAAAAGGACTTCAGGGTGGAAAAAAAAGAAATATGGGAGGTAATGGGCCCATGTAATATTTTTTGTGTCTGTTCCACTTCTGCTCAGGTGTGGCCGTGTATACGGGCATGGAGTCGAAAATGGCTCTAAATTATAAGTGCAAGTCCCAGAAGCGCTCAGCAGTGGAGAAGTGCGTGAGCTTCGTCCTCTTCCTCTTTAGAGTGGACATTGTTGCTGTTTCGTAGCCCACACCTTCATTTTACTTTGTGATGACTGTAATCTCTCCCTCTCTTTGCCTCCTTTCAGGTCGATGAATACGTTTCTCATCATCTACTTGGGGATCCTGCTTTTCGAGGCCATCCTCAGCACCATACTGAAGTACGCTTGGCAGGCGGAGAAGCAGTGGGACGAGCCGTTCTACAACGAGAAAACCGAGCAGGAGCGCAACAGCAGCAAGGCAAGGCCACTTCTCGTCCCAGAGGACTCGCATTAATCTTTTAGCGACAAGGAAGCCTTCAGTTAGTGTTTTTAGTAAGGAACATTTCTGCAATACGGCGCCCCACCCCCATAACATTTCTGCAATACGGCGCCCCACCCCCATAATATTTCTGCAATACGGCGCCCCGCCCCCATAACATTTCTGCAATACGGCGCCCCGCCCCCATAACATTTCTGCAATACGGCGCCCCGTCCCCATAACATTTCTGCAATACGGCGCCCCGCCCCCATAACATTTCTGCAATACGGCGCCCCGCCGCCATAACATTTCTACCCACTTCATACTATGTCTACAATGGGGTGCCCTTTACCGTCACGTTTCCACAAGGCGGTGCCCATCATATTATATTTCTGCAATACAGTGCTGACCCCCATAACATTAAGAAAAAAGTAGTGCAGACCCTTTCTACAGTAGATATCTGGAAGTGCCCTGGGCCTGTGCAGAATTGCTCATCAATACTGTTTGTGTGTCAGAGCTGTGAAGATCACTGCAAATATTTTGACAGAGCAGTAAAGTGAACAGCGTGTCGCGGAGGGGCCTTCGCGCTGGCTTCCCGCTGCCTGCTGTCACTCACAATTAAATCTGCTGCTTTCACACTTCCCTCATGTTTGTTTATAAAGGCCTCAGGCTCACATGCTTGTTTGTGTGTGGGTGTGTTTTCTTCACAGATTCTAAAGTTTATCTCAGATTTTCTGGCCTTCCTAGTTCTCTATAATTTTATCATCCCCATTTCCCTGTACGTTACCGTGGAGATGCAGAAATTTCTGGGCTCTTTCTTCATTGGCTTGGACTTGGACTTGTACCATGAGGAGAGCGACCAAAGAGCCCAGGTCAACACCTCGGACCTCAACGAGGAGCTGGGTCAGGTGTGTGTGTGTTCAAAAGTTTAGCTGGAGTTAGAACAGCAGATGGAGGTGTGTGTGTGTGTGTGTGTGTGTGAATAAATAAATATATATATTATTTATTTATTTTAATATATGTGTGTGTATGTACAATTTACGTTACAATTGTTTATGTGCAGTTCTGTGATACTTTATATTAGCACAGTTACATTCTGTAAGAGGTTTGAGCCTCAAACATCTTTTCTTTTACTTATAAACGCTCCTGCAGCCTAGACTGAAAGTTTAGAATCTGCACTTTCCACACGTTTCTCCACTCATTTCTGCTAAATGCCTTAAATGTAAATGTAAATTTCAATGCACGAATGAGTCAGAAATAATTAAACAGAATGTAAAAATAGAGAGGGAATGTTCGGAGGTTCTGGGAGCCCCGGAGGGATAATGAGCTCAGAAACCAGCCTGTGAATATGGTGTTGTAGGTGGAGTACGTTTTTACTGACAAAACGGGCACTTTGACCGAGAATGAGATGCAATTTCGGGAATGTTCCATCAACGGCATCAAATACCAGGAGATCAACGGCAAACTCGTCCCAGAGGGCGTGACTGACGACACGCCGGATGCTTCTCTGCCTCGTCTGGTAAGATTCACACTGGGTGGGAGCAGAATTGCTGTTTCTTGTTTGTTTTTGTCTTTATTTGTGAATAAATGTATGATATTTCTCTTTGTGTAAAATGCGTCATGATCCTTTTCAGTTACAAGTCAAGCTGTAGCTGCTAGTCATGCAGGTTTAGGTCAGTTTATTAGAAACATTTGCAGGCTGGTCAAAAAGTGACAAAGCAGCGGACTGAATAAGTTCTAAGTCACAGCTTTGCAGCTTAGAGGAACATTGTTGGTTGTGTTGAGGTCAGTGATTAACAAAACCTTTTAACAGTCCGACAAGTGGGTTGGCTCTCGGATTATTGCAGTAGTTTATCCAAAACTCTGAAAAATACAAGACCAAAATCTCAGTTAATCACCTTTGATTGAAGCTTAGCTCCGCCTACTCTTGCTAAATCATGTGGCGTCACATAATTTTATCAGAAAACCTTCTACCTGTAGTGTCATGCTTTAAAGGGTTAATGTTTAGTGTGCGTGTGTGCGTGTGTGTGTGTGCGCTTTAGAGCAGGGAGGAGGAGCTGTTCCTGAAGGCTGTGTCTCTGTGCCACACGGTGCAGATCAGTTATGAGCAGGCGGACGGGCCGGGGGACCCCTTCTCCCACGCCAACGGGTTCAGCACACAGATGGAGTATTACGCCTCCTCTCCCGACGAGAAGGCCCTGGTGGAGGCCACCAAGAGGTAAAGGCAAATCCGCTCTGCCCACACACACACGTCCTCCTGCAGGCGACGCCAAAGAGATGTACTGCAGCCAGAAAATCTTCCTCACGCACACAGTACTGTGCAAAAGTCTTGGCCACCCCTCATCTCTTCATATTTCTCTTCCAGAGATCCAGACTTTCTTGTATGTTAATGTGTTCTTGAGTAACAGTTCTCCAGGCTTCCTGAAGGACTTTCAAAATCTCTCTTTTCCAGTCCAGTCCCTGAACCTGACCAGTTTCAGAGGACCGGCATCAAATAGTGTTGTTGCACCAACAATTTGAATCAAAGCAAAAGATGAAGAATTCGAAGAGTCAAGACTTTTGCACAGTCCTGTAAATATTAAAAGTAAATGATGAATGTGACCCCTCGAAGGTCGACACGTTTCCTGATTCTGAGTGAAATGTTTCTGCAGGATGGGTGTGACGTTCACAGGAAGCAACGGAGAAAACATGGCGATCAAGACATTTGGGAAATCGGAGAAGTGAGAAGTTTAAGATCATTTCAGTGATGCAGGAAGGGTGTTTTCACACCAGTTCGCTTTGGTCCCGATCAGTTCAGCTCCCCCCAGCCTTTGGTTCGGTTCTATTTCACACAGGAAAAAACCAAACTGGGTGAAAACGTTCACTCTCCTCGTTGGTCAGATGTTCTGGACAGAAGCAAGATAGTGAAGGTCCTAGTTTTTCGCATGTAACCATGGTGATTCTCACCAGGCAGACCTTTACCAGCAGAATGCAGAACACATTGTGACAAGACATCTTGAGCATAGAACCTTCACGCTTTGCAAAAAACACCTTCAGATGAGTCAGTGGAACAAGGGAGCGAAGGCAGTACAATATAACACCACCCCAACCTCCAGCATGCTAAACTGAATACGCGATCAGTGAGCAGTGCGCTCTGATTTGTCTCAGACTCACTGGTGTTTGGACTCAGACTTGTCTCAGATTCTCTGGTGTTTACACTCGGACGTATACTTGCTAGTATCTGGACTCTGACTCCCTGGTATTTTGACTCCGATTTGTCTCAAACACTCTGGTATTTGGCTCCAAATTGTCTTGAACTCAGCCTTTGATCTCGCCGAATATTCTAGTTGGTCTCGACTGAGTCCAGCGGCCTTTAAACAGTGTTTCTGCAAGTAACTTTCTGTAGCGGCAGGCAACATCACTGTCACTGCAGTAGTTAAAAATAAAAATCAATTAAATAAAAACGAAAGCACTTGACACGATCATCAAAACAACTCTTCACAAAACTATTCCCACCTCTCAATGAAACGAAAACCGCTGCACCACAAAATTCAGAAAAGCACTAGGTTTCAGAATCCATCTAGAACAAGTGCCACCATTGGTCACTTGGTAGCCAATCATATGCATGCAAAAAATTGTCCTTGCCCGCTGTGCATTCGGGCCGCAGACGTTGAACCGAATGAATGGAGTGAAACAACTGCACTTAAAGTAAATAAGGGCCGATCTCATCTCTGTCTTGAACTTCTTTAGACTTATTCCTGGCTTGGGCTACACTAGTCCTAGACTTGGACTTGATAAAAGCAGTTTTGACTCCAGCTCTGTTCACACCAGCCCAAACGAATCGGCCCGATTGATCCGGACTGAAAAGCGCGGGTGTGAAACACCTTCAGACCGTAAACACTGGATGTCTCTACAGGTGTTAATGCAGAAATACAGTTAAAGCCGCCTTTCACTTTCCCTGCAGATACAAACTCCTCCACGTGCTGGAGTTCGACCCGAACCGTAGGCGGATGAGTGTAATCCTGCAGGCGCCCTCAGGTGTGTTCCTCACTTCACTTAACACTGGACTTCAAAGAAATACAGTAAATACAGTACTCTGCAAAAGCCTTGAGCCTCCCCTCATTTCTTTATATTTTAAACCGCACAGTGACCTACATATGAATCATTCAAGCAGAACAAAGAGCATTTAACTGAAGTCCTGAACCAGTGAAGAAACAGGAGCAGATGATTCCAGATGATCAGGCGGTGATCAGTATACTGGTGGTGCTGAATGCTGAGTGGTTGGAACTCCTTTATCTAGACTCCTTGTATCTTTACACACTTTGCAGCCTGTCAGTAAAACATTTCTTTAATTTAATCTCCTCAGTATGACAAAGATCAGACAGTCTGATGGGAATAAAATAGTATTTTTGTACCAACAATGAGATTCAAAGCAAAATATAAAGAACTGACAAAGGACTGCACATCCTCTATTAAATATCAGCTCCTCAGACCTCAGAGTTTACTGGTTTTTGATGGGGACTTTATCATCTCCAGGCCTCGTAAACATCTCATCATCCAGACAATCGTGTGACATCCTGAGGGAAATGTGCGTACAGCAAACCAGACCATTTTTTCATCTGTCAGCAGTTTTCTGAAGCTCTGTTGGTTCCTTTCTAAGAAAAAAACTAAGAGCCTTTCCTAAATTGGGCCTTTCCTAGAGCAACACAGTGATGCACGACTTCAGAGGTCTGATTTAAACCCGAACACACACTTAAACAACTGGACTCCACACAATTTAAGAAGTTTCCTCCAGGGTCAGTAAAGTTTTCTGATTCGCGTTTTATAAACAAAATTCTGAAGGAACCAAGCTGTGCTGCAGGTCTGAGGTTTGGTGATGACGAGGTCACAGCAGCACAATCAATCTAAACATCCGAGCTCACCTTAAAAGACTGAAAACACAAGGCAAAGGTTTGGGGGCAGAAATATTCCAGACCCCACCTTTAGCCGGACTGAAAAGCGTCTCATTGGAAGCGATCGGCTATTTGTGTGTCAGTAATCGACTTGATTGATCTACATGGAGTTAAAAGCGCCTCTAGTGGATGTTTAAACACTGTAAATTGTTTAAATCTGTCCTAAGGAGCTGAATGTAAACTTAGACCTGCCAGTCCTTCGAGGCTCAGATGTGAGGAGTTGGGTTGTCTTAAAATTTTATTAAATATTAAATGAATGAATTATAACTCGCTTAACAGAATGTAAGACACGGGTCATTTTCCTTGTAACTTACTTTTAGAAGTCTTAATTGTCCAGGAGCCAGACAGAAAGTCCAGGTTTCTATAATTTTAAGAATAATTCAGTGTAACATGTAATAACTGAGCAATAACTGATAGGCTGTTATAAGTCTGAGATTCAAGCAGTTAAATAAACAATTTATCACAGAGCAGAGACACAGACCAAGCATTTCAACATCTGCTTTCATTTTATTTGCAAATTTGCATATAATCTCATATCAGAGCTGTAGGAGTCGAGGCCTAAAACCTGAAATGCTGAAGAATGTTTTATATTTCTATTTATTACATCTTGTAAAGTCTCATCTTATCAGGTTCACTAGTAAGAAGTTTAACTGTAGCTCCGTGTGTGTGTGTAAATGTGTGTGTGTGTGTGTTTTCTCTTGTAACCACCTGCTTTTAGTGTTTTGCTGTGTGAAATATAAAGAATTTTGCTTTGAATGAATGATGATATTTTTGTACTTTAATATGAAACTTTATATAAATAAACTCACATCTGTAACTCGTTTCTAGTCGGTTCGTTATTGCAGCGGCGTGTTTTGTGGTCACTCGGGAAATATTTGTGAATTGATGTTAAATGTGAATAATAAACATTACACATCAGAGAAAAGCGCAAAACTTTCAGAACACAATCTTTAAAGCACCTGTTTCTCTGCTCTAGAACAAGTTAACAAAATAAGCCATGTTCACTGCTCTAGAACACATGCTAACACAATAAGTCTCTGTTCCTGCTCTAGAACACAAAAAAGCCCTTTACTAGAACAGGTTAGTAACACCACAGGCCTTTTACTGCTCTAGAACAGACTCATAACACCACAGGCCTTTTACTGTTCTAGAACATATTAATAACACCACAGACCTTTTACTGCTCTAGAACCATATAATAACACCACAGGCCTTTTACTGTTCAACAACAGGATAATACACTACACATTGCTCCCCCACACACACTCCTCCCCCACCCACACCACTCCCACACACACACCCCACCCACACCCACCCACCACTCCCCCACCCAC
>JBBJLS010000113.1:0-17086 GCA_037577275.1 Bryconaethiops microstoma
AGAGAGAGAGAGTGAGAGGGAGAGAGAGAGAGAGAGGGAGGGAGAGAGAGAGAGAGAGAGAGAGAGAGACAGGGGGAGAGAAAGAGAGAGAGGGAGAAAGAGAATGTGTTTAATTAGAGAGGTGTGCTTTGGCACCATCTTCCTTTACAGCATTCCAGATAAGGCTGCAGTCTGCAATCTCTCTCTCTCTCTCATCAGCCCTGCACCTTTCTCCCGCTCTCTCTCTCCCTCCCCCTCTCCATTCTATCTCTCCACTATAGATTCTCATTATTACAGAGGTGCTAAAGATATAAACATCGCAAAAAGACCACTGGTATTAGATGCTGTCTCTAAAAAGCTTCTCTTGTGGGGGAGTGCCACAGATTTTTATTTTTTTTTCATTCTGTGGCTATTTTTGGTTTCTCATTTCTCTTGCTGCTTATTTGGACACACATTTTTCTTCTCTCTCTTTCTTTCGTTCCCTCTCTCTCTCTCTCACACACACACACCAACAAGCACATTTTTTCAATGCAGAGTCTCATTTGTCGTCTTGCCTGACCCACTTAACAGCTTTGGAGGGGTTGATAACTCCTGACTTCAGCAAAATAAGACTCATCTGTGTGTGTGTGTCTGTGTGTGTGTGTTGTGGGTTTCTTCTCCCATGGTTTGCTCGAGGTGGGCAGAAGACTCTTGTGTTGTGAGAGCCAGGTGTGTGTGTGTGTGTGTGTGTGTGTGTGTGTTTGAGAGAGAGAGAGAGAGAGAGAGAGAGAATACCAGTGTGCTGGAACAGTTCTCATCAGTGTTATCAACCAGCTGGAGGTTTCTAGGGCTTCTCTGAAATGTGCCGTCAACATGTCAAGCTCTCCTCCTCCATTCCTTTCCACTTCCCTGTCTTGGTTTTTCTGGTTCTCTCTCTCTCTATCACTTCATTCTTTCTCTCTCCCACTCCCACTCCCTTGGTTTTGTTTCTTTCATTCTCTCTCACTCTTCTCCTTTATTCTCCTCTCTCTCATTCCCTCTTTTCCCTCCTGATTGGCCACCCAATCAAAAGCTACCGGACGCCCCGTCGCCTAGAGTCCACTAACGATCCGTCCAATCACAGCCTCCGGATCCTCCTGTCTGGGCAGTTTGTTAATGAAGGCTGAAATCACCTTCTCCGTCACCTTTTCCCCCCGACGCTGACTTCCTGTTCGAAATCCATTCACGCCTGACATTTTCCTCTTTACTTTATCACTCTATCTTGCTTTTCTATTATCATTCCACTGTCTCTCCGAGCATCTTTCTTTATTTCTTTTCCATTTTTTTCCCTTCACACTGTCTTTCCTTACATCTGCTAAATGTCAGGAGGGGGCCCCAGGGGGAAGGAGCCCCTGCTGAGAGTGAGGGAGAGTGAGAGTGAGAGAGAGTAAGAGAGAGAGAGAGAGAGCAAGAGAGAGAGAGAGAGAGAGAGAGAGAGAGAGAGAGAGAGAGAGAGAGAGAGAGAGAGAGAGAGAGAGAGAGAGAGAGGGAGAGAGAGAGAGAGAGAGAGATAGAGAGAGACCTTCTGGTAAAAGTATCATGCTGAGCTAGTAGTAGTAATATTTAAACACTCAGATCATATGATGAGTCATTTTTACTACTAATTAAAAAAAAATATATTTATATTCTGAGCACATTACCAGCCAAAAAGGTTTTACCACCTATTTCATAAACTGCAGATTTTTACACTGGAAAGTTGTTGAGTGAGCAACTGTAAACGAAAATGTAAAAAAAACCAAGTTTCCTTTATTAGATGAATGAATCTGTAACAGTGCATGTCTGACTCCTATTAACTGGTTATTCGGAGATTCTACACTGTCCTTTAACTTTAAATGCACTCGTTAACCGTTTCAGCTTGTTGGCTGCCACTTAAAAGCTTTTAAATACCTAAAATAAAACAGGACATTTTCTGGCTAACTAAGACACAAATGGTGAACATCTCGTAAATGTGTTTGTTAGTAAACAATATCGAGTGTATTTTTTAATAAATATTAAGTGAGTATCAGGCAAATCAAGAAACCTTTTGACTGCTAGTGTACATTTTCATTCAAAATTTTGAGATGCTTTTGACTGAGTGTAGAACTGCCGACAATTGTAGGGACAATTGACACTGCAGCTCATGGTAAACTAAATGGCCACGACTAAACAGAGTGTGATAAAGAGAAGTGTGAGTTCTATTAGGTATCGACAGGTAGACACAGCTGGTATAAAAAAAGAACAAAGGTAAACAATTAAGGTACGATTATGTCTTATGCATTTAATTTAAGGAATTATAAAGAGTCAACTGAGGTGTTTCAAGGAAGCTACAATTAATACTAGGTCCTCATGAGGAAAGACATCTGGAAATGGTTAAGCGAACACTTCGCCATGCATAAAATCACTATTTACTGTATCAGTGTTATCTGCATTTATTGTAATAGTAACATTTTAACACTAACACTAGCGTTCAGTAGTAAACAGCTTTTACGCATAATTATCTCAGGTGCCTTAGACTTCCGCACAGTACTGTATTCTTGAGCCTGAGACATCCTGAGACACCCAGTTGTAGGCAAGACTGTCATGGATTGAATTCCAGAGAAATTACACTGAAGTGGCCTTTAGACACCATGAAACATTCAGAAAATATTGCGATCGTTATCACCCTGCACTACCTGCCATGAGCAGTCCTGACTATCCAGCTGGCTCACAGGTCCTGCACTGAAGACATGGTTAGCTCAGCCAGAAGAGAGTTAATGCAACAGGCCTGGGAGTGTGCGCTCTGGAGAGACACTCGAAGGCAGAACATCACATTCCACAGAGGGACACTGAGTTACCTGAACATCTTACAGAGAAATCCAGTATAATGCTATCTTTTTGCCTGTGATGGCTCCAATTGCTTGTCTGTCATCAGAAAGCGCGGCCCTTATCTCAAACAGCCCCTGTAGCTATTTGCCATAATCAAATGTAATAAGCTGTTCAAGAGATTGAAGGTTCAGGATTTTTTGTCACATACACAGTTATACAAGTACAATATGTAGTAGGATGCAGGGTGGTAGTAGCCTAGTGGGTAAAACACTTGCCACAAAGTTGCAGGTTCAAACCCCACCCCCACTTTCTATCATTGTGTCCTTGAGCAAGACATTTAACTCTCAGTGTCTCCAGGGGGACTGTGCCTGTACCTAATGACTATAAGTCACTCTGGATAAGGGTGTCTGCCAAATGCCATAAATGTAAATGAATGTGCCCCTGAAATGTCTACGACTTTGCAATTACAGGCTAGAACTAAGTAACGAAAAACATGTAGAAAAAAAAAATATATATATTCAACTGCACATTACAAGTGTGAAGAAGTGTAAACAAGAGCTGATATGTGCAAATGTAACAGAATAGAGTATATGCTGTAAAGCTACTGTTGATGTATATAGTCATAAATGGCAGGTTAGGTATAATCCTATTTGCCGATAATTATTTTAATACAATAAGGAATTATGTAATTTATTTATCTGTGTTATCGTATGCCCAAATTTCTTAATGTAAGCACAACACCACTTTTTCTTCAATTCAAATCGTAATAAAAAAAAATCTTTTTCTTACTAACACAAATGTGGTTTGGATTCTGGACTTCCCACCCAATTTCTCTAGTTCTTTAAATAAGTGGCAAGAGATCATTTATATGACAGCATAAGAATAGCATGCTGATGATGAACTGTGGGTCAACTAATACTGATGAACTTGACATGAAATGATAAAAATGGTTAAAAACAAAATTGCATCTCTTCATTCCCAGGTATGTCAGATCAACAGAGGAGAGTTTAAAAAACCTTAGTTTAAAATATTGCAAATGAGCCATACTTAATGTGATAATCAGTAGGTTTGGATAACAGCTTGATTTAGACGGTGCACACTGTGATTATATTATGACGTGTTTGTACATTCATAGAAATTTGAACCTTTTACCAAATTTCTATGAATCCTTGTTTAACTCTTGGCCTTGTCATAGGCTGCCATGATTTAATAAGAAGGATGAAGTGTTTCTACGCCAGTAGAACCAGAGGAAATTCCAGGCTGCTAATTCCTGTAAAAATTGTTACTTATAGGTAGTGAGTATTATTCTCCACTGACTGCAGGTTAACTGGCACCTTACAACAGACAGCCTGACATTAGATAAGAGGTTTGGAATTCATTATTATGACAAGTAGAACAAGGTCTCTTGCCTGAAGTGAACACAATGAGAAAGGGCTTTAGTGTTTATGAAGTTTTACTGGGTTGAAATGTGAGTGGTCAGTGAAGGTTGCATTTAGGCCAGCCTCTGTCTCCCTGCCTTCCCTCTTTCTCTCTCTCTTTGCCGACACAAACACAGATGAAATAGTAATGGTGTTCTGTTCCCCCAGGTGCAGCGTAAAATTGCCTGTGTGTGCATTTTCAGCTTGCTTTAAAGCGCTGAATTATTTAAAGGGGGCCAGCTCCAAATCTGCTGAGCCAACCCACTGGCAGCCGGGGGCCAAACACACACCCCTGCACTCCTCCAGCCTCAACCCGACCTCACGCGTCCCTCTCTCCACTTCTTCACCACTTCGGTCCGTCTTTGCTTTTTGCCCATTTTATCTTTCCAACGTTCGCTTTCTCCATTTCACACTTGCTGTGTCAAGCGTACAGCACCTGCTGGCCTGGATGTGTGAATAATTGCGTACATTTCATGTTTTATTCATGCATTGTCATATGTTATCTCCTCCGATCCCGTGTACAGCAGGTGGCTGATACCAAACACTGACCACGACCCCTGTGGATAAACAGGAGCGAGCTAAGCCATATAAACCAGGACTCAAACTGGAGTCTCAAACTAATGAGTAATGAGCAAGAGTCAAGGTAGACAGGATATAGCTGCAGGATCCAAAAGGGTTCATGCGAAAGTAACCAACTGAAAAAAACAAGCAACACAAAACACAAAGAGTTTTAAACATTCATGAATTTCCAGAACTTAGCAAAGACTAGCAGTGACTGAGAGGTTTACAGAAATTTGCAAGGTGGGGGGCTACAAGTCATTTTATAAAGAATCCACAGACTGAAACTCAAGGGTATTAATACACTGACTACATTATGGAAAACACTTGGGCAGGGGAGGAGCCTGTAACAAGACACAGGTGAACAGGATAACAAGAGCGTGGGGCTTATACCAAAACAGACTCACATGGAATACAGACACATAAAGAAAAGCACATGGAGAGTAAACAGCAACACAGACACAGACTTACTTATTTGTATTTCTTATTGTGTTCTATTTTTTTATATATATATATATATTTCTTTATTATTTTTTTATTTCCTTATATTCTTATTTATTTTATTTTTTAGTTATTAACTCTTTACCTAAGGTGGCATTTGTGTGTGGACAGCAAAGAAAGAATTTCATTGCACAGAGAAAATGCCACTTTTGTTTTTTCTGTACATATGACAATAAACGCTTTGAATCTTGAATCTTTGAATCTTGAAGAAAACAGGAGGAAGCCAAGAAACGTTACAACTGATAATACTACAGAACCCTCAGGTGCCTATTATTCTTTTTTTCTTGATCTGCATATTTTTTAATTTCTCTTGCTCTACTCTGTGCTCTCTTCAGTGACTGGGCGTTGGAACTTAGGTACTCAATTAACCGTCCCAGATGCCAAAAGTAACAAACTGTTGTGCTACACATCAGAGCATCGGAGAGAAAATATATAGTGACAGTTCAGTGTAATGCTGTCAGATTTTAACAGTATGGTAAAACGGGATAGTTTTGCTTAAACTCGCATTTAAATAAACAGCCGCTGCAAATGATGAGTGTCATAATGTGAATGTGCTGCCAAGGCTGCAGTGCCAATGACAAGATTGAGAAGTAATGATGTTTTATTTTCAGCTTTGCTATTTGCTAAGTTATGCACCAGTTCTCTTTGTTTGTCTAGCAATAAATACATTTGACCTGTAATGCGCAGAGATGCACATCTAAATTGACTGAAATCAGAATCAGCCACTTATACTCTGAACCATCAGTTCCTAGAGACCAGTTCTCCTCTCTCCCTGTGTGTTGGGAGTAGGTTTGGAGCAAAAAGGTGGACCATCTAATGGTCCCAGAGGAACACATTCATAACCTGCCTCACTTTATTTACATTCACTTTATTTAAATGCATCACTGTTGCTACACTTACATTAAAATTTCATTGCATAATTAGGCATGAGTCATTGTGCCAAATAGCCATTTACCCCTTACTGTCATTGTATAATTATATTGGGGTTATTTAAAAATGCAACTATGTTTGTCCCATTAAAGGCATTAAACAGTGTTATTTCTTTCGCTGCTTTTGCTAATACAGTAAACTAGTAATAGTGTATCTTTGTGTTCATTGAACCCATGCAGAGTAAGAGTACTACCTTCAAATCAGAATCCAGATTGAAACTAGTTTTATAGGTTATCTTTTTATGAAACAGCACAAAAAGTTCCTTTTTTCGCTCCCCATACCTATTCATTAACTATTCTGCATACTCAAGAATAAAAAATATATCAGAATGCACAGGTCTAATCTCTTCCTCTTCTTCTTTCCTGCCCTTGTTGCTGCATGTCTGGACTTCTAGTCATCTCTACTATAAAACAAAGAGTACATCAAATTTGTTTCAAACGTGCATCCATTTACATTTATTGCATTTGGCAGAAGCTCTGACACATAGTAACTTAGAACTGAATCATGTTACAGATGTAGATTCGTGTCGCATTCGGAGTCCTGGCCAAGATCTCCTACCGATGTAATGTGGTTTGTTTACCCAGGTTGGGAATCAAACAGACTGGGGGATTGAACCTCCCTACGATACACCATCCACTTTATCCACTCTACAACCATCACACACACTCTCAGCAAGTGTGTGTTAACAATATATCACTACTTTAACGTTTTTCAGGCCACCAAGAACACAGTGTAGCTCTGACGCAAACAAACATGTCAAAATACCAAAAATGTATCTGCAGACCTTAACTGGACACACATGTTTTAAAATTACACACTTATTTCCAACATATCTGATTTCATAGAGTACAGTACTGTGTAAAAATCTTAGGCCCTATGCAAATAGCTTAAAGCCATTTTCTCAGCATGTGATAAAGCGTCTTTCTGCCAGCAAATTTTACATTAGAATAAATACAAACAAACATGAAAGCAGTGAAAAGTATCAAGAACACTCGGTTCCTCCAGTCATTGTTTGGATTTGTGAAACTCCTGATTTAATTTAATGAAGGACTGACTGAGTCAAACCAGGTTTCTGATGGAAACTACACACTGATATACTGAACATAACATCATTATTTACTGTATGATATTGTTTAATTTAATTTAATTTATTAAAACTTATAGTCACGCGTGAACACACCACAGCACAGCACACAGTTTTCTCTGCATTTAACCCATTCACCAAGTGAAGCAGGGGCTGCCACCAATTAGGAGTGCCCGGGGAGCAGTGTGTGGGAATGGTACTTTGCTCAAGGGAACCTTAGTGGTGACACTAGCAGTTGGGATTTGAACCCACAACCTTCTGATTGCCGGGCCAATGCTTTGTGTTTAGTCTTAATTTTTTTTTAAAGTATATTTCATTTTTTTAAGTTTACACAGTCACGAATATGACTGTGAGCTGATCTGTGTGTGACTGTGCAGAATATTATGAGGAGGCTGTTGCTGGAAATGCCTGAGCTTTATAAGAGGCATCATCATATTCTCAGTGGGATTCGTTCACGTAATCGGCCTCAGTGTGTGAATATATTTGCTTGTGAAAAGCACTGGTGCTGTTCCTCGCTGTGGTCAAATTTCACAGGAAAGATAGGAAAGAAAGTAACAGGGGAAAGAGCAGAGAGGGAGAACAGAGGATGAACAAGGCAGCCAGGGGGGGTATTGGGTGGTGGGGACTTTAGGGTGGGGTCCTGCCTCTCCCCTCTCACCTCACTGATTTCCAATCGCTTAGTCAATTTGCTAGCAGAAAGTGCTGTGTATCAGGAAATGAATCTCTCTCTCTTTTCCAACCACTCCCGTCTTTCTCCTTGTGTTTCTATCTATACATACCCCATTTCCCATTTTCTCTTTCTCCCCCCTGCCTCTCTCTCTCTCTCTCTCTCCTAGAGCTGTAGCACTTCAAAGAGCAGTAGCAGAGGAGTAGACTCACCTCTGTTTTTCCTCATTCATTTTATTGGCTGTCTTCAAAAATTCCTTCACTTTAAAATAGCCTAATAAAAAAATTTGAACGATAAAATTGGTCCTTTCCCCTTTCCGGGCTGCAAATACAAAATCGATACAGTCATGAAAAACCTGTTTACCAGTAAACCACTGTATTATTTGATACTAGTCTCTCACCGCTGTTTCAATTCATTAGGCCCAAATATGAAAAGTAATGTCGTTTCATTAATGAGCTACCAAACAATGTGCAGAAGAAGCTAAAAAGCTTATAATCCTATCCTGCCTTGCGCTGAGACACACTTTTTCACGTTTTCCGTCTTAAAGGGAATCAGGCGTTTAACTAATGGTTTGTTTACACAGTCAGGCAACCTCACAGCAGAACAAAAAGGGGAAAATCTGAATGACTTCACTGCATGAAGTCATTCACACTGTCTTCTCTTTATGTCTTCACAGCATTTGTGGTCATTTACACAATTTTAAGATCAATACTGAGACACTTTCATACAGAGATTTATATCTTAAATATATCATATATCTACAGAGCATACTGGGTGCAGTGGGTATAGAGGGTATAGAACATACTGGGTATTGTGTAGAGCATACTGGGTATAGAGGGTATAGAACATACTGGGTGTTGTGTTGTACATCATACTGGGTACAGAGGGTATAGAACATCCTGGGTGTTGTGGTGTAGATCATACTGGGTATAGAGGGTATAAAACATACCAGGTGCAGAGTCCATAGTTTCATAACTTACACAGTGCACTCAGGAGTAATTAAAGATCCACACAAATGTTGAATGATCATGTAAGAAAGAAGTAATCTGAGCAAAAAAATTGGAACTGAGCAATGAGGCTTGAAATGTGAATGTAGTCTCAGTTTCATGCAAACTATTAAAAAAGCTATGAAATTGAACAACCCTAACATACCAATTTTTGTTGAGAACATTTGTGAACTGAATTCATTAGTAAAGAGTGATTACAGATTATTGAATGCCAGTGTCAGTGGATTAGGGTGGCAAAATATAGACAAAACACTGCGACTAAAATTACACATCAGCAATGTGACATTGTTAAGCCTACATTGTTTTAATGAAAATGACGGCTGTACACAAACACCTTGATTCAGAGGTGGATAATAAGACATTTTATCAACCATCCACAGAAACACTCCACAGAACTGTGACCAATCAGGATACTAATTAACTCATTTGCATATTTCAGCCTTTTTTCTGCCCTCATCAGCCTTACTTTGACTCCTGCTATATCAGTATTACAAAAGTCGATGTATTGATAAGGATTTAGCAAACGATATATTGTTTAGCAACAGTAATTTCAGTTTCATGTATATGTGTAATGCTTTTTTTTTTTTTTACCTGTATCGTTACATCATTATATGCCATTTTTTGGGTCCTGTAACCTTGACTGTGTAGTGACGGCTCACAGGCGCCACCTCTACCTGCATTACCAGACAGGCCAGTCCGACAGCACGTCATTTCACATTTAAGTACAGCTCCCACAACTGCTTGTTTCAGCACCACACGGCCTTGAGAGCCAGTGTATGCTTTTAAGCCTGCTCCCTTTTTTCAACACAGCCTGGTCTGTTTTCAGAGCCAGTCCGTATCGGACAGCTCCCAGAGGCAGTGCATGGTTTCAGCACTGCAGTGGGATGGACAGCTCCCCGTGGGTTCCCTCTCGGTTCACACCTCTGGTGCGAACACGCATGGAAAGGCTGGTAAGCAACTGTAGAAAGACGGCTAGGAATCAGCTTTTCCGCAACACAGCAGAGTGGACAGCTCCACTCAAAGTGCTACATAAGCACAAAACAGGAACTTTCCATTAGTGACCATGGGGAGCTGGTGGAGTCTTATACTTTCCTTTGTTTCTCTCTCTTGATTTCTCCCTCATAATTTTATTTCAGTCATTTCAGATAATAGAAGAATATTATTTAGCGCCTTTCTAGTCACCCAAAGATGCTGACTTTCAAGAACATGAATGGAAATGGAAATGGAAATCCTTACATTACATAAGAGATAATAAAAATCTTACAAGAGGAAAACTTGAAGGCGGTTCTAAGAAAATTATAAGATTAAAAAAAATCAATTCAATTCATGGTCCCATACTGGCTCGCCAAAACTATTTCCACTGCCAAGACTTGGCAATATTAATCCCTTAAATGGCCAGAAGGCTTTGAGTGTCTGGGCTTCCCTTACCTGCTCATACAGCTTAAGAATAACTTTGCATTACTCTCTATGTGGTTACTGGATAATATGCCTTAGGATGTTATACACCTGGGGTTTTATATTTTATATTTTATGGGGTTAAAGTACAATAAAATAAGAAATAGAACAGTTTAAGGCTTGTAAAAACATGTCAAAACCACTCAAGACTCTTTGTCACTCTTTCGCTCCTTTACTCCCGAAAGCTCCTTACTCTTTTTCTTTCCTTGCCATTCTTCGTCTCTCTTCTCTTCTTTGAGCGAGTGATTACTAGCTTCAAATATATAACAACTTCCTAATCTCCCCTGCCTTTCCCCTGAAAAAAATGAGGTAAAAAATGAAACCAGTGCACAGCCGGCTGTCTAGGGATGACATGGTAATTAACAAGCTTTCAGGGGCCTAGAAAGAAAGCGCTTCAGACGCTTTATCTCTAACACAAAAAGAGAAGGAGGTCTGAGGGTGAAAGGGTAATAATGGAGGAAGAAAGCGTACCTGACAAGACATCAGTGAGATGTCACGTGTGCTCCATATCACCAGAGGTGACAGAGATGGAGCTGAAGACCAATATTTAGCTAAAGCAAAGAGAACACTTGATCCCAGCTCTGCCCAACTGAAAAGCCCTACATTACATCACAGTTTCATCAGACCACTTCTTCACTCACCACCACTGCATCTGTAATGCAGTATTTCTGTTATATATTCAGTTCAGCAGCAGATGAAAAAAAAAATCAGCAAAAGTTTCTGTTATTCTAGAGAATGGACAAAAAAAAAGGGAAAAGGACAGAAGTGGAACAACAAGAAGAAATGAATGGAAGGGGGAAAGGAGAAGAGGAAGAAAAAAGAACAGGAAGAAGAAGAGGATAAAGAGGAAGAAGAAAGAAAGAAGAAGAATGAAAGAGAAGCGGAAGAGGAAAGGATAAAAAGAAGACGCAGGAAGAGAAAAAGCAAGCATGCAAGAAAGAAAAAAGACAAAGAAGAGGAAGAAGAAAACAAGCAGAAGAAGAAGAAGGGAAAAGAAGTAGAACAGATAAAAATAATAGAGATGAAAGAAAAAAAAAGACAGGAAGAAAGAAAGAAAGAAAGAAACATAAAAAAGAAAGAAAGAAAGAAAGTATTATGCCAACTTTAAAAAGTAGAGTCTTATAAAAAGATCAAATGATCTCAGCGTCTTGGGTGTTTGTACACAGACCTTAACCTGTGAACTGATCCATCTGGACATGACTCAGTGCTGTACATGTGCCTCCATCTCCCTTTTAGAGAGTTTTCATTAGTTTTGAGTTTTATTTCTACTAAATACCAATAAAACTAAAAATAAATATGTAGTTAGACCAAACAAACAGCCAAAACAAACATGCTAAACTTCAAAGTCAAACTCCATTTCTCCTCCTGAAGCTCTCCTATCCTGCAGCACTTTGTCCTGCCCCTGAGTCTCTGTGTGCTGTGGAGTTCCGCTAGAGGACTTTGTGTGGCTCCACCAGCCTCCGCCCTCATAAATCATGCCTAAAGCATCCTAGAAATATCGCACCCTGCGGTAGCCTGCTCCCATTCCCTGCCTCTCCTGTCCATCCATCTTCATATGCGGAAGGCCCCTGATGAACGAAGGAGGGAGGCTGGAGGAATGGAGAGCACTCGGGAGATTAATGCCCACCCCGTCCTCTCTGGATATCTGACGGTTACTTCATGAAGCTCTATAGCTTCGTGTTTAAACACCTCCATTTCACAGCTGGACGTCTGATGGCCAGTTCTGACAGTCTCGATTGTCACAATGCACTGTCTAAACGTCATCGTGTTGATCTACAGAGCTCATCCCGAGTTTCCGAAAAAGGGACACCAATGCCAGCAAGACAATCAAAAATTGCTCTGCTAGCAATACTTCATCTTACAGCTGAAAGATGAAAACGCAACATTTTCTCAGACCCGATTCTTGATGTGAACATTTCTTTCACTACAAGAGCAGCAGCTCATTCAAAAATACTAATGTTGCTTAGACTGAATGAGAGAAAATAACTACCAATAAGCATCATGTTTCCAAAGGGAGCCCAGAGTCATTCTGCTAAACAACTGATTGTTTTGCTTTAAATGAGAATTCCAATAATAGTGAAAAATGTCTACATAATTCATGGGTTGAGATGAGAACAAAGTCATTCAAAGTGAGTTCGGTGTGAAATGGTTAATTGCATAGAAACTCATTTCTTCACCATGGTAGTGAGCCATTTTATTTCAAGCCAAACCCACCAGTGAACCTTCAGTCTTCTGAATGTTTATATAAAATGTTAATGATGGTAAAATAGTGGTAAATCTGAACTAAATAAGTCTTGATTGTGGACTATTTTTCTTACATTCGCCTACATGTTCCTCCCTACCATGAATCTCAAAACTATTGATTCCAGGCATCAGACGGAGTCTTCATTACCTTTTTGTGTTTTATGAGGGAGCTTTTAGGCGTTAAACTCTTCAGATATCTGGTTCCACCACCGAGAGCAGTGAGTGGTGTCAGTAAGATCTACAACAAAGCATCTCACAGCAAATCTCTCTCAATGATTAGTTAAGATGTCAACTATTAAATTACACAGAAATGTTGAGAAATATGTGAAACTCCTCTTTAGGTCAACATGACTTGGCATCATAACATATTTTCCTTCCACACGGTGGTATATTTCTCAGGAGGGTATCATGGAGCTAGCTGAGTGTTTACACCTGGTGATGGATGGGGACACTGGGAAGGGGAGGTGAAAAATGATATTATAGATTATTATTATTTATGATCTGGTGCACAGTGACAAATGAAAATCACATGGCATTTTAAGGGTGGAGCAAAGGTCCATGCATTTTAATAGACTAAATAAAGATAATGATATGATATGATCAATAGTACTTAAAATGAGAGGTGACATGAACTAACAAGTTAAAAAAGAGTACACTGAGCGTGCAGCGTTCTTGCTCAGAATAATACACTCATTAAACGAGTTGTATTTTAATACGCTCCTGAGAGTAAACGCGCATCAATTAGCCCTTCTACCAAGAGAACCTAAAGCTGCTGTTATAACACCAATTAATCCTATTTCTTTAAGACGAATTGAAAAATGCAATGTCCTGTCATAAGTGATTCTCGCAGCGCAAAATCTTCTCATTAGAGGAGCAGTTAGGTCAAAAACGCTAATGTGGCTAAGAATGAATCAGAGCAAATAACCATCAGTTAGCCCTATCCTATACGGTAACCTCTAATAATGTCTAAGGCAATGACAGCCAGGCTGAAAATGATATCTTATGACACATTTGTGCATCTGATGTTAAGCCAGGCTGCTCCTGAGACTGAGCCTCAGGTAAAGCTATGTATCAGCTTTTTCCCTGCCGTAAAAAAGCTACACACACACACATATATATATAAATAAATAAATATATATATATTTATATGTGTGTGTGTGTGTGTGTGTGTGTGTGTGTGCGCGCCTGCAGAGAGCGAGCAAATAGAGGCTCCATTAGATCACCTGAGGGGTTTGCTGGAAATAAAGACTGAGTAAAGATGCCTTCAGGAGATGCCTACCATGTCTCCACTCCACAGCCAAAGCAGCTGGCTAACCTTTACATCACGTTTCATTTCAGTTCTCCTCTATTGCCCGGCCCCTGGCCTAGCTAATGGGCTCGTCTTATTGAGCGCACACAGATTTGGCTCGGCCACAGCCCCTTATGCACTTGGTAGTTTATACTCCAGCGACAATCAGCGCGATAGCATATGATGTGCTGTCCTTGGCCATCAGTTGCTATAGGAACTTCAGAGCACTTTAGTGTATCTCTCTCTTTTTCTCTCTCTCTCTCATTTAAGCCAAGGTCTTCGTTCCACATCTTCAATTCCCCAGTGCGCCACCTCTGTAGTGTTGGAAAACAGCTCTGCTCCTGACCAATTAAACTCTGCACAAGTGCTACTCTGTAAACCTGGTGCCTAGATTAGCTCTCAGTGCAGAGTCATCTACTTAATTTTCACACTTATTTAATAATTTCTTAAGGTGAGCAGCCACCCCCCCCGCCCTCTTACCCCCAGAGCATCAGTGTTTCAAAAGAGTTTGCAATGTTTAAAACAGAAGGACTCCTAAAATAATCCTTCCCCTCTCCTCTTGGGCACAGACGGGTTGTGAAGGAAATATAAGGGGTGGGAAGGACATACACAATTGAAAACTGAATATATAGCAACTGGTCTGAACAGCTTGTTTTACGCATTTACGCATATCCACCGCTCCAACCTTCTCCAGTAGTCTAGCCCCACCCATTCATGATTGATGACACTATGTTTCAGGCCAATACCAGAATTGAGCTCATTTACATATATCAGTAACAACTCTAGCCTATTTAATCCTGAAGGTGGAAAATGGTACTAGTGACTGGTAAAAATGAATTAAGAGCATAAAACACTACAAACGTCTTAAGTACGCTTGCTAAAAGCAAAGCGAGAAAAACGTAGGATATGATCGCTTTAAAGGACTGAGATGTGAAGCAGTCTAATTCAGACATGCTCCATCAACCAAGAATCTGTAAAAGATTCAAACACTGTAAAACATTTAAATACACCGAGACCACAAAGGCTGCTCGCAGGGTTGAAGTGTTCTCCACCACAGTAACACACAGTGATTTTATGGCCTTGGCAGCCGTTGGCTCAAAACCCGGCCCGGATCGTTAAAGGACCCCGCGCACATTAACGAATATGCGTTTCTGAATTTGAATAATAATGGCGGACCTCCTGGCAGACCTCAGCATGTGATTATCCAACAAATGAGCACTCCAGGGACCCAGAACGAGACGGAGAAGTAGAAGGGCGAGAAGAGAGAGATATTTATGTTCCCAAGTTTAAAGGCCCTTCACAGCACTACAACACTTCACGCTTAATCACCTGTGTCCACTTTCCCCAAGCGTGCCATAACAAGCTAGGTGTGGATTTCTTCGAGGACTGGAATGGTGAAGAGGGGGGGCGAGAGAGCGAGCAAGTTAAAAGTGGAAAGAAAAACGTGAGTCTTTGGTAATTTTCTCAGTAATTAGGAGTGAAGAGTTGAGTTAATGAGTTTCTGAAATCAGTGCTATTCCCTCGTCTTATCACCTGCCTTCGCCACCCAATAATGAAGTTGCTCTTTCCAATCAGCTTCACCCACTATGAATAATTACTGCCGCAGCTCTTAAAATGCTGTTGCAGCCACTGCCTGCTCCAGGCTCGCAAAAGGCACGCAAACATTTTTAAACCAGCGTGGAAACAAATAACAGACTATTATCAATTGGTCAGAATGCTAGTATTTGTGTTTACTCCCTAATTTACAGATGTCAGTCCCAAATGTGTGTGTGTGAGTGTGTATGTGGACATATATATACACTTCAGCAGCTATAAACACAGTTCCACAGTCATACAATTAATGGTAATTGCTTTGAAAGCTAGTGATTAGTGTGGGGGCCAGCAGTTTATTAGCCAGTGGTGGAGTGAAATAGAGGAGGAGGGAGGCACAGGGAGGTTTTCTTCACAAATCCCCAGCGTGTCGCGCTGTAATGAAGGGGACAGAACGCAAATGCTATTTTAATGCCATATAAAAGGCAAGGAGGGGAGCTGCTGTCTAATTTGCTGATGTCCTTTTACTGGTGCGTCATGGGCTGCCACCATGGGATACGGGGGAGTTACAATTTAGAGAGAGAGAGAGAGAGAGAGAGAGAGAGAGAGAGAGAGAGAGAGAAAGAGAGAGAGAGAGAGAGATTGTGGGCGTGTGTTCTGGATAATGTCTATATTTACATAACTATGTATGTGTGTTTGTGTGTGTGTGTGTGTGTGTGTGTGTGTATGTGCACGTGTTTGTGTGTGTGTGTATGTGTGTGTGTATGTGCACGTGTGTGTGTGTGTGTGTGTGTGTGTGTACTCTGGGCATGTCAAATCCTTCCACTAAGCACCGTCCTCTTTGGTCATTAGTGCTGGTAATAGGGAGGCTGTCCAGTCCAATGCAGCACTTGATCAATCAGCTCAAAGGGTCAGAGCAGCTCACTGACAACTAGCAGTTCAGTTAGTGCGACTCTCTAGACAAGAGGGCGAGAGTGAGCGAGAGACAAGGAGAAAGAAGACAGAAAGAGTACACTCTAAAATTAAAGCTTCCTAAATGGATCTTCAGTTGCAGACAAGTAGTTTATGTTTCAGCCCAATCCTAATTCTAATTTTTACAACCAAATCAGCTCTTAATAGTTTTCAATAGCCATTTTACGCAACAGGACTCGATGCCAATGGCGGTTTATACTAGCATTTTAGCTGAAGCTTGCAATTTGGTGGCTAAATGAATGCAGTGAAGGCAGGAGTGAATTGTTGTCTCCTCTCTTTTGACCTGCGTTCGTAGAATTTGTAGAATGGGTAGTTTTGGTTCTAACGCTGAGCTGAGTCATGTCGGAAGCCATTATGAAACACTCTAGACTCTAGTTCCAGGTGCGAATCAGACACGTTCTACCTGCATTATGTATGAAACTGCTGTATGAGTCTATACACGCAGTTCAAGGTCGGTAGAAATGTGCATTTGTGAAAGGGCTGCACAAAATGTGAGAGGACTGTGCAAAAAGAGGGTGGGGGTTTTCCATATGCGGCTGATTAAATATGAACAGATGGATCATTGGATGAAGTAGGAGGTGAGAGAGAGAGAGAGAGAGAGAGAGAGAGAGAGAGAGAGAGAGAGAGAGAGAGAGAGAGAGAGAGAGAGAG
>JBBJLS010000113.1:39663-57447 GCA_037577275.1 Bryconaethiops microstoma
CCCACTCTTGCCTGTCTCTCTCTCTCTCTCTCTCTCTCTCTCTTTCTCTCTCTCTCTTTCTCTCTCTCTCTCTCTCTCTCTCACTCTCTTTTTCCCAATTAAAGCCAATTTTCACACTCTTTTGGCCTTTTAAGTCTAATGAAGACCACCCCCTTTTGTCTCAATAATTGGTAAAAGTTCTCTCTCCGTCTCCGCACTGTTGCTTTTATTCCGCTGTATCTTCACACGTTACTATGCAGCTGCCTGTAGCTGCATTCTGGTATGAGATCTATGGTTATTATTTGCAAGCGCTGCACCATCAAAACATGCCTGCAGGAAATAATGCACCTGTGCTTTCAACCTCAAAATGGCCTCCCATTTACATTATATATCCCGTCTCGCGCCGGGGAAGTGCGGTCTTGATGGACCGCCAGGCCCGGAGCGATCGGTTCCCGTCTCCTAATGGAACAGGCCGAGGGACTTTCTGGCTGGACAGGTGTTGTCAGAACGAATCACGGGGATAAAGCGCTGAATCTGTGCAATAGCACTTACGCGACTGTTCCCATGCCGTTCCCCAGCGGCGTCTCTGCCCGCCTGCCTACAAAGAGTTTACTTTTCATAAAAGGGAATCTGCAGTGTTTACCATTCCGCAGGGCCCTGGAGAACCTCTGACTCATTCCGACGTTCAAATAACGCCCATAGAAATCATAAAACGTGCATTTTCTTTACTATCTGTTTAATTATATTGGCCTTCTCAGCTGAGTGGTCCCTCAAGGTTCCTCATGGTTCCTCATGTGCAGGATTTCCCCGTTCTTACTTTGCTTGTCAAATCAAGTAGATGACTGATGTCTTACTCTAACAAATGATGGTTTGAACTGCATTAAAGACATTAAGTCTGCTTTCAACTCACTTTTACATGGGTGTGGTCTGCTTTTATGTGTTTGTTTTTGCTTTTTTGCTTTTTTATGTGAGATATAAGAAGATACTGTGTGTGTGTGTGTGTGTGTGTGTGTGTGTGTGTGTGTGTGTGTGTGTGTGTGTGTGTGTACAGTAACCCTCGGTTTTACGCGGATCAGAAGTCGCGGATTCAGTCACACACGGATTTTTTCTAAGAACCTAACTGGTAGTTTTACGCGTAAAATCTCCACAATAACGCGGAACCTGCGTTTTGCTTTTTTCGTGGTCATATGGTTTTTTACGAATTTTACTTCCAAATTATTCAGAACAATTTACAAATTTTGTAACATAAATATGAACGTAAATTCAGCTACATTTCCATATAAAATATAACTGTATTAATGTTTTTGTACTGTTGTGAGAACACAAAAAAATGCTTTAGGGATAGTTAAATGGTTAAATACCGCTGTACTCAGAGCAGGGGCGGACTGGGACTAAAACACAGCCTGGAGTTTCTTCCCAAGCTGTGCAGCGTCTGCGTCTCGGCCGAGAAAGACCGGCCGACGGCCGCCGTGCACCGGACAGACGTTCTTTTCCGGAACGCACAGATTGCCGGTCCGTCCCCGACTCATCTTGAGTGTTTCTCTTGTTTTTCGTTTTGTTCTTCTTAAAGCCCAGTAGTTTTATTACTGTAAATTAAATTAAAAGAGGGTGTCGAGCTCAGTCACCGTCCAATTTCTGCTTTAACTGGCGGGTCTCTACGATACAGTTCTCCTCCTGAATAACGCTGAATAAGACGCATTGCTGATGAACAGTAAATGATTGATTACTGTATTTTTATTACTAAAAATTATAATAATTTATTACTGTATTTACCTGCTTATACCAAAGAAAACGCCCGTGCATGAATAACAGTACAGTCTGTACAGGGGTAATATCCAGGGATTGACATAAGTGGTACGCAAGTACAAATTGGCGTATGTGGTATGAAAATGCGCAGCAGTTTTCACTATTCACAGCGCAAATGCGTACCTAATTTGAGTAACTTCATACTGCGTGCCCCGCCCTGCTCCTCGACTTCACGGCCCGTGAAGACACAGATACAGATGCACAGGACTTCACAATGCTTTACAAGGCAGCTAGCAGCTAATATTAGCATACACCCCCTGCCCCGCCGGAACCCCGGCACGACCGAGACACAGACCTCTGTGCGAAAACCCCCGCCCCCAGAACCACGGCCGAGGCACAGAGAAAATTTTTAATTTTGGTGCGTACCAATTGATTCAAGTAGGTACTTAGAGTACTACAGCAAAAAATTATGTCAACCCGTGGTAATATTGGTATTTACATTCTAGCACTGCAGGAGTTCAGTGTAAATTGTACAGTACGAATATGGGCTTACCTTTTAAACTGGGTTTAAAATTAAATTTAAGTGTTTTTGGGAGCATATTTGAGGGCATATTTAGGATTTACACAATGAAAATAGGCATTTTTAGGCTTTAAAATTTTTTTTTTTTTAATCCACAACACAACAACCCGATTTTTCACTATACGCAGATGCTCTTGGAACATAACCCCCGCGAGAAGCGGGGGATTACTGTATAGGTCTCCTGAAGCCAGAATCAGCTGTTATGTGCAAGTGATGCCTTTGTTAGCTTTGTTTGCTTTTGTAGCATCCAATGCTGGCGTTGGTGGTGGATTCACTCTGCACTTGCTGTAGTGGCCTGGCATTGCTCGAGGTGGCAAAGCCTTCATGCTACGCTCTGGGGAATTAATTAGAAGGCCGGGCTAGCATGATGACAGCTGCTGCAGACACAGCCGACCTAGAAACCAGACGGGCCATAGTTGCTTCGGCACTCTTTAACGCAAGACACGGAAAAATGTGATCGATCTGGAGAAGCAGTGCTGCAGGAAAGAACCAAAAACAAACAGAAAAACCAAACAGGCCCAAGTGTTATAAGAGAAAGGGTACTCAGTCAAGGAGTGGCGTGAACACAGGCGGCGACAGGCCTGTAATGTTGTTCTGTTTGGCAGCAGGACACCTTGTTAAATGTGAATAAAAGGGGAAAAATAGCAGGCAGTGAGTGCAATGCTGGACATTCCAAATTAAGGGGTAGTTGCTTGGGATGGATAACCGTCTAAGCTGTGAAAGTCTTTCAGCCACCTTCTCCCTCTTGGTTTCTTTCGGTTCCTTTGAGTTCCTCAGTAGCTTTCTCCTGATTTTAATGACTTTCAGTGCTCTCCCTCTCTCTCTGTCTCTCTCTCTCTGTGTCTTTCTTCTGCACTGGCTTACCTAAGTAAAATATTCATTGTACTTTCTGTTCCTTTTTTTCTTTAAAACATGAAAAGCTCAACACAGACGCCTGAACTTTACCATCACAAAGGGGAGGTGGGGGAGAGAGAAAAGGAACAGAGAAAGAGAGCAGGAAAGCCATTTTACATAACCCAAGTATGCCGCAATGGCATGACTGAGGAAGTTTTAATTGGCAGAGCAACACGGGTGATATTGAACCGTTCAGGAGAATACAGAGCCAGCCAAATGTGCTTTCATCCCTTTTTCTTTTTCCTCCACTCGCATCCTCCCTGCCCATTGCCCTCCTTTCTCTCGTGTTCCTCCGAGCCTGTAGAATCCACCTGACTCTGAGACCTGGCCCGCGTAATTTCCACACTAGGTCAACTGCATTTCAACTGACTCAAAGCGGAAGGCAGAGACTATGGAGCAGAGAGAGCACTGGGCCTGCCTTAAGAAAGAAAGAAAGAATCAAAAGGATGGAAAGATACCTCATCTGCTAGTTTGGGGGGTCTTTAATCACTTCTAAATTACTTCTTCGATCCAGCAGTGCACAGGGCTGCAATAATTGCTCAAGGCTGTCCTTGATTGGTTAGTACTAATTAGGAATTCAGCAAACAGCCCTGATTGCTTTAGACTCACAAAAGATAGTTAACTCCTAAAGATCAAGATTCATCTCAAGTGTAAACTGATAGATGGTAGAAACTGCAGTAAATTGGGAAAATCAATGGAAGATTGAGCAAACTCTTTGTTTTGCAACAGATCCAAATGTTTTAGTGGCTAAAATAAATTGATGCAATGCCCTACTCAATCATTTAAGCACTGCAGCAGTTACCAGAGAGTTTTCTTCTATTTTAGCTTCATCTTTAGCAAAGTAGGTTCCTGCTGGTCAGGCCCGGGGTCAGAATAAGATTATGGGGTCTGAAATTGCCAAATCTTTCTGATCTTGTGATACTATAATGTTCAGCCTGTGGCTGAGAACCTCCTCGTTACCACTATCTGACTTAATATGACACTCATCCCGAGGATCAAACAGGAGAATAGTGCTCCATTTAGCTAAAACAAAAAATAAAAAGTTTCAGCAGTGGTGGGACATCACTTACTTTAAAGAAACTTGCATAGAGATAAATTCTAGAGCTATTGATGCCAGATTACAGTGTCAAAGTCCAGTGAGGAACAAAAGATCTCTTCTAAAAGTGAAATATAGACATTAGGGGTTTACAATATATCCATTTCCAACCATTATCATGATACTGGTCTTTGCCATACTGAGTCCTTTAATATGTACATGAGACTACTAATAAAGTAAAGGGTTTTCTCAGAATGTTATGAGCATTGTGACCAATCTCAGCTCCTCCTAATGAGTTTCAGTGTCAGAACTTCATTAAATATTACACACCATCCATCAACCATAGATTATTAGGGTGAAAATAATGTGGACCATTTTTACCAATGTAATCAAGTGTTAATAAATATATCCCAAGGTGCAATCCAATCCAATACAATGTAATTACAATCTGATACATTATAAATATTGCCAATTCTAGTATGTACAAAATACAGCTGTCATTGTCATTAAACTGCCGCCTTAATTTCCCCTCTAAATGCACCTTTTCCACTGATAAAGTGACTGGTTAGTTTAATTTGTAATAGTTCATCTGTGATTAAACGTTTTACTCCTTTACAGTTTTTCAAATGAGGAGAAAGACTGAAGAGACTTTCCTTAAAATCAGTCACGTGTAATAGGTATTAAAAAAAAGAGGATAAATAATTTCAGCTTTAGCTACCAGTGTGAGTTAATGTGAAAGTGGCTCCTCTGTCTAAAAATACACCCTATTTCTGAGTAACGCTGCCTGGGCTTAAAGGTCGCAGCACGCAACGCTTAATGAAAATATCACACATTAGCACACTCCTCTGTGTTCCCTAATTACACTGCCGCAAACGAGGCAGCGGCTAACGGCCTGAAAAACCCTCGTTAGGGCTTGAGAGGGCTTGCGGTCGCACCTCCATGTCGTTTCTCTTCGCTGGCCGTTACTGGCTGGGCATTCATCTCCCGGTCAGAAGCAGAGGCGAGAGATGGCCGAAATGACTTTTTAGTCCTTTGCACTTCCACCAACCAAACATTGAGAAACCAAAAGTGGTCCAAGAAAGGACAACCGATGAACCGGTGACAGAGTCATGGGTACACAAGGCTCAGCAATGCACTTGAGAAGCGGAGGCTAGTCCGTATGGTCCAATCCCACAGAAGCAAAAAATGCTGGTTATGACAGAAAAGGTGTCAGAACATACATGAGTTTGCATAGCCACAGACCGGTCAGAGTGCACATACTAACTCCTGTCCACTGACAAAAGCGGGCACCTGAGGAACCTAACAAATAGCCTAGTTCACCGTGTCAACCTGGCCTCCAAATTCCCCAGTGAGATATGCTCTGAGATGTTCTGGATAAACTAGTCTGATCCATGGAGGCTCCACAACTATCTTAGGGAACTTAAAGGATCTGCTGTGACATCCTGTAACATCTCTGTAACACCTTCAGAGGTCTTGTGGACTCCATGCCTGGAAAGGTCAGAGCTGTTTTGGTGTCATAAGGGGGCCCTACACGATATTGGGCTGTTGGTTTTCACACTGTGGCTGATGGGTGGAGACTGGACTGGTAATGGTCAAAAGCGTTCAAGTTTTCACTGAACGCTGTAATCAAGACAGTATGTCAGCTTTTCCACATGCTATGGCAATGGGAAGAAGCTATTACCACATTCTCTTTATTCACTCCATCTCTTTCTTGCTCCTCTGTGTCACTGCAGTACAAGGTGAATCCCTCCTCTGTTTCTACTCTTCCCTCCGCATGCAAATTGCACATATCTGAGCAGGCCTCGGTGAAAAGAAGGCAATTTAAGATGTGCTGCATGGTTCAGTAATAAGCTCGGCAGCAAAGCCATATACAAACACGCAAATCCACACAAACATTCAAAAACACATACATACCCAGAAAGACACGCACACATGTACTGCAATTTTTACCTTTCCACAATGCATCACTTTCTAATACTGACAAATGTTGCACTTTAAGCTAAATGAAGCACTTTTCTCTTGTTTGATCCCCGGGATCATTTTAACCATATAACTTCTTATTGACATCATTTGCCATCAGATCTGTTATCAGTATTGAATTACTAAGGTTCTTATCTGTTCTGTCTGGAAACATGTTCTGTCTACCGGTAGTTGTGAATAACAATTACACCCGTAATCAATACATTTATTAACTACTATTAATCAGTTTCTCCGTATTTTGCCCTGTTATAGTGCCACCGCCATTTAAGCAATTCTGTCTTATCGAAACAGCAGGAACCATTTTGCCCTTACAGTTCCTGTAAAGCAGAAATTTTGAAACCGGACTGTGAATCCAGGTTTGTTTCCTTGATTTGGACTCTAGCTGGTAAATCGATTACATAAGTGGGTTAACTACCAGTGATTAGAAACCACAGGACTGGAAACTGGATTCAAGTTCTTTCTCGTAATCGGTCAGAATGGCTGCAAAAGGAGAAGCAAAAAAGTATAACGTAGTATTTAATAATCGTGTAATCGTAAGTAATTGTGGCATTTTCTAGTGGTGTGAAAATGAAAGAATCCTTTGATATGACGGAAGTGATAAAGTGAACTTAACAAGTTGCCTTTTTTTCAATAAATGGCAATTCACTTGCCCCCATTTGTGTCTTTCAGGTCTATGCAGAGGGGGAGAGCAGGAACCCAGCAGAATGTCAGGATCTTATCGAATGTTGGAGTCTGACAGGTAATTATTGAGAGCGGAGGACAGTGTCTGGTCCAGGGCACAGCCTGTGGTAATTATGCTCTGGATACAAGTTGCTCTTTTTACGCTGATCTGGGGACAGTCTCCTCCACTGAAATGCTGACCATGGAGAGCTAAAATGGGTGAATGATGGGAGGCTTGTTCTTTATCTATCAACAGTACAATTACTGTAGATACCTTAATGTGATCTGAGCACAGAAATGGAAGAAAAGTAAAGAAACTAAAGAGCTAAACTGGCAATTTAAAATGCAGTAATTTCTTTAAACTATGCCCTTGGAAAGAATTGAATATAATGATCAAAAAAGTAACTCTTAGGATATCGGTAACATATTTCGATTACGTACGGCACCATTTCGGATCTATGAAAACTAGTACATCATGTGATGAGATTTCTTTGCTGGATGTTTGGTGTAAAGTCGATACATTTCAGTAGCAGAAAGATGTCAGATGTTATCCCAGTAAATATCAGCCAGCATTGAGAAGGTTCTCCAGGATCTGACACCACTCTGGATTAACACAACACACACGGATACGAGGAGGGGGAGATGAAAGGCGGAAATAAAAAGACAGCGAGGAATGGATTACCAGACACTTTCGTGTCGGCCCGAGCTGCAGACATTAATCACCGGAGGAAAGAATTGTTTTCTCTTGGCGGTGTGTCGGGCTGCAAAAAATAAAACTTCCAATGTGTGGAGCGGAGTGAGGGGGGTAATGTAGTGTGACATTCTCTTCATATCGCCTAGCTAGAGGTCACCTACCCTCCACCATGGAGAGCAGAAGAGAGAGGTAAAAATAGAGAAAGTGATTCCCCTCCCTGGGTTTTATCACTCTCCTCATGATTTGCCTTCTTTTCCATTCTGCCTGTCCATCTTTTTAGAGGGCCTTTGCATGCCGTGATGTATCTACTAGGTGCAGCTTCATTTTTCTGTATTACTGTTTTATGATGATTCTATAACTCCAACAATACTGCAATTTAATGGCTATTCAACACCTAGGGAAAAAAAAACCCTGATTCCTCACACTTCAGGAGTACATTAGAGTGTAATTTACCTCTACCGGCGATGAAAATGTTGGATGGTGGTCTGTACCCAAATAAAATGTTGGAGTTGACGTTTAAGCAGTGAAATGGAGCAGCAGGAGAACGACTCAATCAAATTCCACTTAGGAAAATCGTCTGCAAGCGCAAAATTCGCACTCCGGCATTTCAATTATCATTTACCATTAAGGGAGTCAATCACGCAGCGGCCATTAGCCGGAGGAAAATGGCCAAGAAGCCGTCTTTCCTGTGGATTCCGGCCCGACAGGCATTCGGAGTATTGGTAAGAAAACAGAGATTTTAGCAGCTCATACACTCTGGTTCAGGAAGGCAGGCCGGTGCCTGTAAGTGCTGTATCGACAGGGGAGGATGGCTATTGTCTGCTGCAGAAGCAATCAGGTCCCGCGCCAGAGGGAGAGATTTCAGAGGTCAGGCACAAATTTCAGCCTTTCACTGAAAGACTCTCTGATGGTATAATCTCACCTCATTGTTATGGTAATAAATGGTCACCCTTCCAGCAAGAAAGACGAAGTTTGTCCAGATGCACCTTTCAAGTTTTAGATCAGGGAAAAAAATTCAGCGGAAATAGATGAGATGAGATCAAGACATATGTAACAGGCCATATTGCTAAAGAGAAAATTGAAGAATAGTTAAAAATCTTTCAAATTTAATATATATATATATATATATTCAGTTTTAAAAAATAACATCATAACATCATAATATGTATATATATATACACACTACTTTATGACATGACTTTCTTTTTTTTCTTTGTGTACTGACAAGATACTACAATATTTTTCAAGTCCAAAACACATGTAACGTACTCTATTTAAATTCTCTTTTTCTAGACGTAAACGACCTAGTTAACCCACACTTGTGACGGATTCTAGAGACTCTGGTCCTCCGCTGTGTTCTGCCTAGTAGAAAGCCGCTCTCGTGAGTATTTCTCTCCACAGAGTCTAGAAAGGGGCGCCCAGTATGAGTGATACATCGAGACAACAATGAGTGCTTACTCCGCCCCGTACGCAGTAACCATAGAGCGCAAGCACCTCCACAAATCACAGACGTCCTTAAGTGTGTCTACCGCCCCCAGAGGCAAATGCTCCCATGTGGCTGTAAAAAAACCCCAGCAGCCCGACTCTTGAGGGCGTTTATCACGCCAATGCGGCAGTAAAGTGAGGCAAAAACAGCGAGAGAAAGAAAGAAAGAGAGAGAGAGAGAGACAGAGAGAGGTGTAAATCACATGGGGACAGGAGGCAGAGCCAGACATGCATGTAGCTCCAGGTGCAGACAGAATGGTCTCTCTCTGAGAGGTTACTGGTATCATACGGTTCTCAGAGGGAGGGGCGCTGGTAATTTGGAGTAAGTGTAATTAGCACTGAAAACTATTCATTAGGCGTGTGCTAAATATGTCAGCGCAAAACTGCGGGATGAATTCGGGTTATGGACCTGACTTCCCTGAAGCACAAAGAAGTTTGAGGGCCTGCTTTACCCAGAACAAATTAAAAGAGTGAAATTCACTGAAATTAACTTTAGTACCAGATCACGACAAATGTGCATTCACTATCGAATTTCAATCACTTACGAATTTCTTTTTTTTTTCTTTTGGTCCATTCATTGTGAAATGTTCACTGTGACACAAAAATAGGGAGAGACATATATCAATATGTATGGAGAGACAGAGTGAGAAAATTGCTAGAGCTGTAAGGCATAAGACAGACACAGACATGGACAAAACCTGAGGGGAACATTTCATTCTTTACAGTAATTGAGAGAGTGGAGCTGGAGTTCAAGTGCCAAACCACCTGCTCAGCTCATCGGATATCTGTATAGAACATACTGATCCCGTCTTCAGAACCCATTATAGAGAAAGCTTTATCCAAACATGCAATATTGCAAAATGTAAGATGAAGAGGGAGAGAGAGAGAGAGAGAGAGAGAGAGAGAGAGAATATGCTCAAACTGCTCATTCAGACAAAATTTCTCAGCAACCATCTACACTGTCCTGCTAATGAATGAATAATGGGCTGTGGCATCAGGTTTTTGCCTTTAGCTCTGTACACGAAACCAACATTAGGTGTTACTTGCAGTAACCGGGCAAATAATTAAAGTGAGCAAATGTAAATCTTGTTTCCCTAAAGGGGGGCAAATGTTAAACTTTGTTTCCTCTGTTTAACGAGGAGTGGCGCTGAACTGTTTCCAATTAGCAGACGTTGCGGAAACGTCTTTTTTAAAGAGTTGTGGTCATAACAAATGTCAAAACAATGCGCAACAGTGTCACCTTAATTCACCCACTACTGAGTGTTTATTTGGATTAAAGGCAAATAACAAAAGCGCAATCAGAGGTGTTATTATACTCGTCACCTAATTACAACACTATATCCCTAATACTAATTAAATTAACTACGAATATGCAATCCATGTCTAAGCTGAATAACGTTTCAGTGGCAGTGGCTCCCACCATCGCGACAGTCTGACAGATCTAAAATGTGCTTTGAGACTAATTAGGAAGCCAAAACTTTCAGACTGTGAAAACGAACCACTCTGATGTGTTATCAACTTGATTCCGTTTTCAACATCCACTCCAGAGAGCTGACATCGTGCTATCGAGATGGTAGACGTACGGTTGTATTCTGATTGTGCATGTGTGAAAAGCATCGCCAATAGATACAGCCCGTTTTTTTAACACTGTGAAATCATTTTCAATTTAGCATAATAAAGATGTATTGCATTTATCATGACATAACGTATTATTAATAAATGTCTCTGCATTGGGAATACGCTCATGTACATTTTTAGCCAGGATTGCAAACAAGTAACTATAAAGAAACACTCCTAAAGATAGAGGGGAAAAAACCCCTAATGCACAGGGATAGAGAGGCGACATTTGGGGAAGTGACAGCTCAGTGGCCAGAAACCTTGGCTAGAGCTCAACAGTTCGTGGGTTTGATCTCAAATGAAGGCCGCTGTCATTGTGCCCTTGAGCGAGGCACTTAACCTCGAGTTACTCCAAGGCAATGAGTTGTTTCTTCTCAGGCCTCGAGGACAGGCCTACGCTGCATGGTGGTGTGACTGCAGTACGGATATTGTAAAATCCGTGTTTTATGTATTATTTTAGAGAAGATATATTGTTTGTACACCATTATTGTGACTTTAATATACTGCTCAGCATCACAAAACCAATATGTTGCAATGCAATCTTGTGCGGCTTGAAATTTCATTACAGAGTTGACAATAAATGCAATGCAGATGTAGATGCTGACTTACTGAAGACAGCGGAGCCCCCTCTAAAGCAGGCTCAGCAGTCTAAACTGCCCATGGAAATGCCCTGTTCTGCAACCTATACTGGCCATTTCTCTTTCTTCATCCATCTTCTTTAACCTTGGCAGGGTCAACCACAGAGGCTTGTTCTTACAGAGCAAATATTGACCTTCCCGCCCATCCTTTTTCCACTGAGGCCTGCCCGTAGGTATGGCTTCGCTATCATTTAGAGAAAAAAATACGAAAAAGATGTAGGTATCTACACAATGCAGCATTTACTTCCCAATATACCTTGCCAAAGGCCAGGTGAGTAGACGGCTGGATTATGTGAGTAAATTTAAGTGCAATTTCTGGTTCACTTGCCCAGGTCAATGCTATTTGTGCAACAGGTAACTTTTTTTTATTCACCCCTACACTGGTCATCCCAATAAAACAACAAAAAAAAAACAGACCCATGTGGCTTAGCCTGGATGGAAACTCGCCTGCTTTGGGGATAAACTCAGTACTGAAAATACAGTACTGTAAGAATGGATCAGGCACCTGAGAAAGTTGTATTTAAAAAGGCTATTTATCTAAACATCAGAATTTATTTTTAAAATAATTTATTAAAACTGTAAAACACTACCATATTAAATACAAAAAACATTAATATAGAAAATAATGTATCAAATGTGTTTGCTTAATCATTTCAAGACCTCTCGTACTATTTGTAGTCACCATCTAATACTTTTTTGTCTAGTTAGTGCCTCATTAAATTAAACCAGTTTGGTATATGCTGAAGAAACTGAACAAAGCTGTACAATAGCTGAGGATACAGAGAAGAAATCTGGAACCAAACCCTATTCTTGTAACAAGTTCAAAGGATATCAACTATTTCTTTGAAAGCAAGGAGTTCAAAAATGTATTCATTCTAATGAATGCATTTATTCTAATGTTACATAGTGTTTTACAAAAACACATCAGTGGTTTTAAAATGTATGCTGAGATGCCGTTTGACTATATATTGGTGCCATGCATATCAGGCTTATATGATTTGCTCAGAAATGGGAAATTAACAGCTCAATATTCTAAATATCATGTATTCTAACTGGTGAGTGTCCCATTTTATTCTAACAGAAGGAGGTCACTTGGGAATAAGACCAGAGCCCAGAATTGTGTTTGAAAAACTATACAAGAATACTACACATGCTTACAGGGCTCAGACACCACATTCCCAAGGCCTACATTCTCTTTAGCTAGTGCAGCTAACTGTGTAATGCTAACTCTGCTCGACTCACATTCACGCACAGCTGAAACATTTCTGATGGTTCAGACATTAGCTGGAAAATTAAGTGACATTGAGTGATGTTACACCATTCATTTCCTAGGGGAAAAAATTGACTAGATACTGTCCATACAATTGGTCAGCCGTATATATGTGTACTCTATGGGATCAGGAGTTTAAACGGTGACAATAGCTCAAAACCTAGATGAAGTTAAGATACTAAATAGTGACTGCATCAAGTACGGTGACTTACACAAAGACATTCAAACACAAAGCTAAATCAGCGTCCCTGGCAAGAATAAGACCTTGGGCTAGACTCCTAAAACTACACTGATGTACCAAATCACTCTGTTGGTAACTGTTGAATTATTAATTAGGTCTTAATTTCACTGGACTTCATGTATGAATTATAGTGCGGATGTGTATTAAAATGCACAAAAATAATCAGTGACTTGTATCATTATAAGCCACTGCAAAGTGTTGCTTATGTTTATGAGCCAAAAAAACCCCTGTACGCTAAATATTGCAATAAATTCAATTTGTGAATTGCACTATATTACGTATTATGGTTTATTTCTCTATATTACAGTATATTCACTTTCATAACACTGGAGCTATGGATAATAGGGTATTAGTGAAGGAGTGACCCTGGGGATGGTCTTCTGCTGGAACTCCATAACTCAGTTACATGTTACCCCACTACAGGAGAGACGTGGGAACTAGAAGATGAATATGGGAGAAGTAGATTGTGGGGTAGAGATGGTGGGTGGGAGGGAGGGAGAGGGAGAGAGAGAAAGAGGGAGAGAGAGAGAGAGAGAGAGAGAGAGAGAGAGAGGGAGGGAGGGAGAGAGAGAGAGAGACAGAGAGGGAGAAAGGGAGAGAAGGAGAGAGAGAGAGAGAGAGAGGGAGAAAGGGAGAGAGAGAGAAAGGAAAGTGTTTTGTGGTAGCTTCTCTGCATAACTTTGTATTCTTTTGTGACTGTTTAAGTATGTCACACTGCTAGATGGAATCTCTTTTCTCTCTGTCTTTGCTTAGACACTTCAGATTGTAAGCATTTTATGTGTCAGCAGAACGATTGGTGCAGATGCATCATCGACACAATAAGGGTGCATTTACATTTATTTTTTCCTTGGTTTGACATTTTTGAATGTGTGTGTTTGCATATGTATGACTATACATGTGAAAGAGAGAGAGAGAGAGAGAGAGAGAGAGAGAGAGAGAGAGAGAGAGAGAGAGAGAGAGAGAGAGAGAGAGAGAGAGACTGACTGCATAACAATCAATGCATTGATTAGAAATTGACAAGTGCTATATAAGGGGTTGATCACTTGTGAAGCAAAACATCTTTGAATGAACCAGATTTGAATATGGACCAGTATTTGAAGGCTTGCAGGGCATCTTTCTAAATGTGTCCCTGTGTGAGCACTCATATTTAAAGTTGGAAATGTGCTGAAAGGTGGTTGATTTATTGCTGCTGTGATGGTCAGTGGTGGCCGCTGGCTCCACAGTGACCATCTGCCATAAACAGATGACACAGATCATCGACCAGCTGCCTATGGCTGTATTTTCTACTTGTTAACTTGCTTCCCTTCAAACCTTTTGCCACTATTAATGAATTTACTTGAATTATGATGCACCACAATTTACAAAAATCAATCATGACATAGTTTGTTTTGATTTGAGTGTATTTCCATAAATTATAAAAAGAAGCAAAACTGATTTCTTGCAACCAAGCTAAAAAAAACCCCCAATGAAATAAAACAGAAGCAAAAGATAATCAGAATCAGAATCTGAAAATGTATTGATTCCAAAGGAAACTGCTTAAAAATCATTTTAATAATTTCACCACAAATCGGATGTATAGAATTAATCCTGGAAAAAAAAAATATTACTAAAGCTAAAAATAGTTTCCAAGGTGCCTTTTGGTTCTGGATGTTGTGTGTGTACATGAGCGAGAGAGAGAGAGAGAGAGAGAGAGAGAGAGAGAGAGATGCAGCATTAAAATGCAATACCTGGCCTGGCAGAGAAAGCTCTCCATTAATTAAGAGATCAGAGTGGAGCTATTGTCCTCCAGCATTAGACCCCCACCACACATACACACACACACGCACACACACACACACACACACCACTTTACCACATTCTGTCGGTCTTATTGTGGTTGTGACATGATTCCTACTGCATCGCTCGTTATCAGCGAGGCATGTTTGTTTTCACATTCTCTCTGCTGGAGCTGGCCCGAGTTAAAGAGAGCAAGCAAATGTTTGGAGCTTGGACAAAAAAAAAGTGCCACCGAAGTGTGAGAGGGTCATCTGTCTACAGCACTCTTCTCTCTCTCTCTTTCTCTCTCTCTCTCTCTCTCTCTCAGCATGTCCTAGTTGAAGTGTGTGTGTGTGCCACACGCAAACCTGTGTGTGTTTACCATCCTGCTGTGGTGTTAACAGAAAGAAAAAGAGATTCTCAAGGTGAATAAACAACAACACCCTGCGATATGAAGGGGAGATCTGTGGCCTATCAAAGCCTTGATGTGTACATGAAAAGGTCCACTAGAAATGAGGCCTGAATAAAGATCTAGCTCACCTTCTTGTAAGTATAGTCACCAGTAAATGTTCTACTGAGTGGTATCACAGAAGAACCTTTGGTTTTCTTAAACAACTATTTGAAGAGTGGACTCTTAACGAATTCACCTGAAGCAGCTTAACTAAAAAGTTGCAAAAAGTGGTTTTATTTTAAGACTGACCACCTCTGTGCTACCTTTCTCTTTAGGTCTTTCAGGCTGAAAAGTCATTGAAATGAATGCAAAGGAGGAAAAAAAAGAAGGCAGAGGCTATGTCTTCATTGTCCACTCTTACTTTAAGTATCTTCTTTTTGCAAAGAAAGGACGTCTCTCAGGGTCAAGTTACAAGTAATAACAAGAGGATGTGCTCAAACGGAGGATATTCTCTCTCTCTCTCTCTCTCTCTCTCTCTCTCTCTCTCACTCTTTCTCTGTCTCTCTCTGTCTCTCTTGCTCTTTCTTCTTATTTGGGTGGTATTTTTTTTCTTGAAATGCAGTAGCCCAGTTTGGGACCACCACTTCCATGACTCGACTTACTATGACATGACCTTCTAGATGTATGTTTCCACAGACTCCCAGTCCGATTCCCATTACCAAACCTTTAAAGTTGAACAAAATGTTCTGTAATTCACACAAATGTTCACATCTTTAATGTCTTAGTTCTTTCAAACATGGAAAAGGATCATAAAAAGGCCTCTAAAATCCACCAAGATCACTCCTATCATGTGCATTAGAAGCTGCATGTCAGTAAGAGCTTTTCAGTGTATAGTTCCTCTCTGGATACTATCACTGTATACACATGAGGTTCTCCTGATTAGGTTTTGATGAAGTACACTTACGGTTAACTTAAAGTCAGGAATAAAGTGGATCTCAGAGGCACTAAAAATGACATCTGGCATCTTTTGAAGCAAGTCCACGTCGCTCTTTATGACATTGACGGATGATATTTGGAGTAGCCGGCAGCTCCTCCGTTTGTTAACCGTCGCAGGCAGTGAGAGAAATTATGCCGATACACTTCACTTAGAATTCGAGCAAGGAAGGATCTTAAAAACAGGGGCCTGAAAACATCTTGAAGAAATCATAGGCATCAAAAAACAATGACTGTGTTTATGTATTTGCAAGGACCGGGAAAGAAAAAAACTTTAAATTATGCTTTAAATGTACTGTACCCGCAGCGCAATGTCCCCAGTCATCTAGTTGAGCTACACAAATACGGTGATTACTGGAACCACGGCAGTATATAGAAATGGAAAAGAAAGGGCTTGGGAGGCTTAACAAAGATCCAGCCACACACAGTATACAAAAAAGACCAGAGTGAGAAAAGGGACGAGTAAAAAAAAAAAACACGTAAAGATGCTCCTCACCAGCAGTAAATAACTCACTGGAGTTCAAACACATCTGGTGGGTTGTTTCTGAGGACACAGAGCAGGAGGTATTTGTCAGGGGAGGGCAACACACACACATACACACACACATCCTCCTGTCTTTGAGGGGGTTTACACTGAACTAGGTAGCTGCTGTCTTAGTGAATCCAGGTAAATACTGCTGTGTCTACTGTAAACCTAACATTAACTTTAATTTCAGTTACCAAAAGGAAGTCTTTTGCTCGTTTCTGGTTAATTTCAGATTTTGCATAAAAAGAAAACTATTTTAAATAGAAAAATAAATAACAATCCATCAGTCAATCAAAATAGAACTAGTAAAATGTATTTTAGAATCAGTGTATTTTAGAATCAGTTCTAGCAATCAAAACAGAGTACACACACACACACACACACACACACACACACACACACACACACACACACACACATTCACACACACAGTTATTACTATCTTCGTAGGAGTTTCCAGTTAAACTTAGTATTTCTCTGCCTAACATTAACTTTGTTTTAGTTATCTAAAGGCTTGCTCCTCTTCCTGTTAGGTTCAGCTACAATAAAAAAAGAATAAATAAATAAATAATCCAGCAAGTAAACAAATCAGTCTTAAGAATGTCCCTTTAAGGTATTTCTGAATTGGTCCCCACAAACTAAGTGAAACAGAGCACACACACTCCACACACGCACACACTTTTAAATCATTCTCTGACATGGCATTACTGCTTTTGATATTTAGCCTCCATGAAGCAACAGAGGGGCAAGACGGCACACTGCCTTGTGGGAAATACTGATCCTTCCACAGGGCCTGTAGAGGGATGAGCTGAGAGAGAGAGAGCGAGAGAGAGGGAGAGAGAGAGAGAGAGAGAGAGAGAGAGAGAGAGAGAGAGAGAGAGTGAGAGAGAAAGAGAAAGAGCGAGAGAGAGAGAGATGGGAGAGGGTGTGTTTAAGACGAGGAAGTGTATTACTAGATGTACAAATCTTCCTCAGTGTAAATAAAGAAGCCTACACTTATTTTACATCTACATACATTTAATATGTATACTTTGAGTATACAAATAATATACACGAATACAAATTTAATAGTACAATAGTAGGTGTATTATTAATAGATTATGGGTGAATACTTCCATCATGTGTTTGCACATCATGTGCATCCTGAAATATCTAATATATGTAATAATTCAAGACTAATAAATCCACACTGTTCTCTCTTCATCCCTTAGAACTATACAGGCTTAAGACACACACACACACACACACACACACACACACACACACACACACACACACACACACACACACACACACACA
>JBBJLS010000113.1:57547-69013 GCA_037577275.1 Bryconaethiops microstoma
GGAACACCTTTATCTTGACACCTTGTATTTTTAGGAAGTAAAACATTGGTTCCCATTTGTTTTATTTAATCTAAGCAATATGCCAAAGATAAGACCACATAAAATAGTTACAGCAACAATGTGATTCAATGCAAAATGTAAAGAAATGAGGGGTGGCTCAAGACTTTTGCACAGTGCTGTATCTGTCAGTTTAATTATAGTGGCTCAACATATGGCAGTGTATTGACTAAGGCTTAATGTATGTTAAGATATTTATGTATATATTAAGTGTATGGACTTGCCTGCTGGCAGTCACACTTAGGGGGAATTTAACATCTCCAAATCCACTGAATGTCCACATCTTTGGACTGTGGGAGGATCCCGAAGCTCTTGGTGGAAACCCACGCAGCAGGGAGAACACGCAAACTTCACGAAATAAGGCATCTCAGCTGGATATCGAACTGAGGATTTTCTAACTGTGAGGCAAATGAGCAGCCCACTATGCCACCCGCACGTTTTTCAATTTAATATAGATTTTTTTTCTCACTTATTCCCTTTCAGCTTCACTTACTGCACTATTTCACATATGTTCATTTCATTTTAAAACAACTACTTTTCAGAAAAATGTACATTACAGAAGGTTAATAAATGTCATGACTTAGCTAAGTGCTGTTTTAAAATACTCTGACTACTCAGAGAAGTAAATGTAATTATAATGTAAATATACAGTATGTAGCACAGTGGTATGTAATATAGTATACAGTATGTGTATAGAAAGAGGAGGTAGATGTAATAACTTAGCCGCTCATTTGAATCATTCTGCCCCTTCTTTAGTTAAATGAGTGTAAATGAGATGCTTCTGAGGCTGTAACAGGTACAGCTGGAAAAGCACTTTCCTCACTTACAGTCAGCTATAATCTAATTATCACATGTATTTTGTCATATGTTTTGCATTTCATGTAATAAATGTGAATATATTTGAATATACTTTACTCTTAGCATATATTTGTTATGCTTAACAGTGCAAAATTGCAAGCATATCACATTTTTTATGATTTAGGCATTGTAGAGAATGGTATTAGGAACTGTTAAATAAAGAAAAAAAGCAGTCTTGGGTTTAAGTGTACATCTGTGGTTCAGACTACAGCCACTCTACACTGGCTATAGTCATTAAGTGAAACCACACTGAGGTCGGACAAAACACGATAATCACTTAAAGGTTATTAGCATGAGAATGTTGTTAATACAGTAGTGGTGGTTGTGTTGAAAGTGGAATTCAGAACGGATAAGAGCTGCAAGACTGTTAAGTAGCATTATCATAGCTGTGGTTATGTTAACACTGCAGTGATTAACATACATTGGGGGAAATCATACTAAGAACAATGAGGCTGCCAATCAGGCATTTGTTAACACAAGCAGTCAACGACAGCTTGGGTAAAATATAGATAAAACTCTTGGTAAAAGAGGAAGAAAATAATATCCCATGTAGTGTTGGACTATATACAGACACACTTATTCAATATGTTTATTTAGAAGAGTTGTGCAACAGAGCAGAAAGGAGAGAAAGACCAGGAGAGATGGTGAGCTGAAGGAGTGGAAGCTCCAGTGCAAGTCTGTGCGGTGAGTTCAGGAATCCTTGTAGAACTAAACAAACAAACAAACACACACACACACACACACACACACACACACACACACACACACACACACACACACAGCGGAGGTGGACTCATCTGACCACCCAAGTGATAGCGCTCTGTGGACTAAGGCTCTGCACCACGCAAGGACACCTGAAGGATGGTTGCCATGGGTAACCAGGGCAGAGGTGCATGTGTACATATGTGTGTGTGTGTGTTTGTGTGCGTGTGTGGGAGGATGCATATAGCTAGCATTTTTTGAATAGGCTGAGAGGTGAGGAAAGCCGAGGAGTGGGAGGGTGGAAGAAGGTGCAAGCGGTCACTAACAATAAGCAGCAGTGTTGTGTGTGTGTGTGTGTGTGTGTGTGTGTGTGTGTGTGTGTGTGTTTTTTTTTTTCAGGCCATAGCCACTGACAGCCCCAGAGCTGTAGGGCTAGCACACAGCATAGCAATGAGGCACAGCTACATGAATAATGCCCAGTATTGCTCATTGCCTGTGATGAGAACACACACACACACATACACACACACACACACACACACACACACACACACACACACACACACACAGCCGGGAATACAGTATGTGCTATGTTCTAACATGCAAAATTCAGAATTCCTCCTGCTACTGCCTGCTGCCTCCAGTTCTCACACCAGAGGCGTAGCTGGAGGTGGGTGGGGGTAAAATGTAATTTGCCTTGCACTTTTGTACCGAAAAGTATTCAGTTCTTGAATTTACATTCTTTTGTATCTCCTAAAGTAATGGAAATAGACTGACAAAGCCCTCCTTAGGTCACCATTTTCACCAGGTGCTATTAACGTGGCAAAATTTACATGGCAGCTTTTGTTGCCTTTGGTGAAATACCATTGATTTTTTTTATACCAATTCAATGCTTTACTCCCTACAAAACCATGTAAGAACAGCATTACCCTGCTAGACTGTTTCTGCAGATTGTAGGTAAAAAAATTAATTAAATGGCCTCCAGCCTTGAGCATCAACTGCAAAAAAAGCAGGGTTGGAAGCTCCCTTCTTCAAGTGCTAGCTCTAAAAAATGTAAAAGTTCAGAAGCATAAAAGGGAAATTTGTAAGAATACATAGAGATCTTTTAAAACGTATTACTCAAGAAACAATAGAATTTCATAGACACATTTGACAAGTTAGGAGCTACGAATTCATTTAAAATAAAACAAAAAACAATATGCCAGTTATCCCACCAGTGTTTCAGCTTGACTGAAGATAACCTTGTTGGTTTGGTTATAAAATAAAAAGGGCACGAACATTTTTTTACCCGTTGTAAAATCAGTGGATTTCTGTGTCAGATAAGCAGGAGACTGTCTAGCCTGCTATGCTATAACTTGAGCTAACACGAGCTGTAACCAGTGAAATATTACATGCTGAGCTTCACTCATCACCTTCTAAGTTAAGGCTGTCATGTTTCAAAGCAGGACAGTAACAAAAAAAATGATAAGTTACTAAGGCAATGCTTGTTTCTCAATGACTGCAAATGATCAACCTTGCGTAAATTTTGAGCAAATTAATATTTACCTCTGCACAAAGTATAAATCAAATACAATCAGAACTGACTGACTGTGTTTTGGGACAAAGACAGGGAGAGAATTGAGTCAGAAACTCTGTTAGCGGACTGAGATACACTGAAAAATCAAAGTGTGCTGCGACTTCTGTACCATTGCACAACAGTTTAGATACAGCACGGTTCCTGTAGACTTGTGGAAAAGTTCCCTTACAGAACTCCTTCAGGAACATGGGTATGATTCTTAGCTGCCTTACCACAAAATGGAGGCCACCAATAATACAACACTGATACATACGACTACACTGATGGTCCAACGTGTTATATGTACACCTGCTAGAGCCCCGTCCTTAGACTGAATACCCTCTCACGCACACACACACACACACACACACACACACACACACACACACACACACACACACACACACACACACCTAACAATATGCACTGTTCTCATAGTTTTATCCTCAAATTCGGAGTCACATAGGGCTTACAGTCTTAGGCACCCACACACATACACACGTCTATCATCTATTCAAGGATGCGATACATCTTAGACATGTAATTACTGGAGCTGTCTCAATAATTAATGCAGCCTAATGTGTGAAGTGACACATGCCACCTCCTGTTCCCCTCATGATGTTAGGACAGAAAGCCTTCCTGAGCTCAAGAGACCTCAGCAAATAGATACAACATCCCTATAGGGTCTGTCACAACATCCACACACACATTTATTCAAAAACAGGTCATGTATACGCCGGGGCAAAGGACAGAAGTCAAGCAAACACACATGTACACAAGCATCAAGCAATATGCTGCGTGTTGCCTTCAGCATCAACAGAATCAGACTTTCTCTACTGGTCTTTTGTCTGTCTGTCTGTCTGTCTGTCTCTCTCTCTCTCTGCCTCTCTCTTTGTTTTTCTCTCTGTCCTGACAAGGACAAAACATAACACGCACAGCTGAAATCTCTTGGCCTCCTTCCAAAAAATGGGATAGGAATCCAAGTTAGGCAGCAAATCACAAATCCAGGAGAGTGTAGACGAATTAAGGGACAGCAGGTGCGAAAAATGCACCATAGTGCCGTGATGAGGGGGAATATTCCTCCAGTGTCTTTCTCAGAAACAAGCGGCAGTCAACCAGATACCCACGAGATTCATTTTCTAGCAGACTGATGCCATAATTTGTCAACAAAGAGGCTTTTTGGGGAAAAGAGATGTTACAGGGACACACATTCCAAGGATCCTTTGACATGATTAGCTTGCTTTGACAGAATTGCTTTTTCAGAAGCCAGTTTTTCCAGAAGTTATGGGATTTAATCGTGCACTTAAATAATTTGATTGCCCTTGGTTTAGGGTCCTGACACAATCCATCACGCAAAAAAAGGATAGTGGTTCAGGAGCTTTGACTGAAACTAAGTAAGAAACAAGCTTTGGGCCAGATCTAAAGTACTTATTCACAAGTAGACTGAAACGCATCGTATTGTGCTAGATTTCATTAGGCCGCTGCACAGTAGTCTGCCGAGCCTTTGGAACTCAGAGTGTATTACTGAAATCTAAAAGAGTCTAGAACCGGTGTTTGTTCTCCTACATGCTCGCCATTTGCTGCTCTTTCACTCGGCGCACCGCCGCTCAGCCACTCTCTGGAGGTCCGCCCTCTGCAGGTTTTCCCCACCCACGTGTGGGTGGAGACTATCCTGAAAGTTCGCCGGGTTCAAAGATCTTGTATTTTTTCTTTTTGTTTCTAAGACCTAAAATAAAACAAATTTGTACAATTTTTGTTCTTTTTGTTCATTTGCATGTGATTATATTTTCAAAACCCCAGTAGCAGTTATTATTATTACACGTTTTTTAAATTAGAAAAATGTTGGTTCTGTGTGACAGAGGAACACCAAACAAAGCTCATGATGACGTCTGACACCTCGAGCATCAACACAAACCAGTAGAACTTCCATATAAGCAGTGCGCTGCTGGCACGGACCCACGCTGCCCTGTATAGACAATGGCTTATACTGTATATAAGCCATTGTCTATATAGAGACACATTTTATGTTGCAATGTTTTTCCTATGTTTTGATAAACAGCATCAGATTTTAAAAGACAAAAAAATTTCCTATCTGACATCCCTGATGCAAGATGCTTTCAGAAAAAGGTGGAGGTGGGGATGGGGGTTGAAGAGAGATATAATATATTCCAACTTCAGCGTTTTTGACCAGGGGATGCATGGCTTGCCCTGCATACATTTTTGTATTTCCATTTTGCAGTCTAGCAAAAAGATCTGTCTTCATCAGCTGAATATACACTAGGAGTTATCTATTTATCTATTTTACGCTATTCGTTACATTACAACTTTTGGTATTCTGACTTTTAAGACAAGTAGAGGAAAAAATATAGGGGATAATAATGCTGCCATTTCATTGTGAAATCAAGTCTTCAAAGATTCTACATCTAATATTAAACATTTCAACATAAATGACGATTAGCCAGGTTCCAATTATCACTATCAATTACATTTCTAACTGTGTAAGTAACTTGCAGTTTGTAAAATGTTTTAGCACACTTTGGGATTCAAATAAAAACCTTGTATTTGCAAGCAATGCAAGAAAGTGACAACAACGAAACACGAACAACCCCCATTATTATTAATGGAGTTGTCTACACCAGCTGTGAGCATCACAAAGCAGAGAGAATCACCAGATGTTTCTATTTTTGTCACATAACGATCCAGTTTGTAGTAGACTGGGACTATTAGCTTATGAGTCTGTAGTTTGTTTACACAATGACTCGATACGATTTGCCGTGTCCATTGTAGTCACCCTGCAGGCTTTACAATACAACACAAAATTACATTTAAATGTTCACTTGGTTTTAGAACAAGGTTATGTTTTAGTTACACAATGATTTTATTTCAAACATGAGAGCCTCATTTGTGAAAAACAACAAGGAAATCAACACAGCTGTGCAACCTAGACTGAAGTACTGAGAGGTTTCTGTACTGGTGGAACTGGAACTTGGCCTACTCAAAGATCAGTCTGCTGTGTGGAGGGCACTGGTGTTAACCACTATGCTATACAATCCTTATGCCTATTCAAATTTTGACGAAATTTTAACTAATTCATTTTTCAATTGAGTAATCAGTTAAGCAGGACAGACCTAGTTCCAATATGAGTCAGTGCCAAGTCCACAGAATGTCTATGCGGTACCAAAACTCTTCTAATGACTTAATAAACATGAGGTAAGCATTTTTCAGAAAGAGAGCAGGGCTGCTGAGACAAATTTTGCCCTGCCGATCAGCATTAATCTGGCTGGCATTGGGGACAGGCAGGCTGTTGAATGGGAGATAATGAATTGCAGTACATAGATCTGCTCGGAGTGAGCAGAATAGAGGGCCAGGGTTTCGTGACCAGGCGAGAACGCACCCTGCATCCATTAGAAACAAGAGAGCCATCCATTAATCAACAGCAATGATGGCACACAGACGCGCACACACACACACACACACACACACACACACACACACACACACACACACACACACACACAACCCTTGTGTGGGAAACACTTGTTCTCTTATTAGATGCTGCCCATTCATATACGCTCATGCCATGTTGCTATTCAGGCACCGGCCAATCACCTCAACAGCGTTCACAAAACTCGACAATGAATCTTGACCTCAAAGCCTGTCTGCCGCATATTAGAGGTATTTTTCACAGCGGTGAGTTCCAATCTGGCTATATTCAGAATATAAGCCCTCTTCATTTGCCCTTTCGAGGGATCGGGGCTGCTGCAGAAGAGCACTGACAAAACCCATCAGGGCTGTGACTTTGCTGGAGAGCGAGATAAACGCTTGTGCTGAGCCGCAGAGCCTATAGGGCCGAGTCATGCTGAAGTGAGTGGGGTCAAAGGGGTCTGGATTGAAAATTCCAAGTACCATTTCTCCAGCTCACTCTCTTTTTGTATCACTGTCGCTTGCTCTCTTTCTCTCTCTCTTCCTCTCTTGCTCTTTTTGTGCAGATACTTTTCCCATCGGCTGCTTTTAAAGACTAGTTGACTAGTTGCCCTATTAAAAGGCATATGTCCAGCTCTGAGTAAGACCCATATCTGACTCGGCCTTTATGGTTTTATTGCTCCAGTGGTAAGAGGCCCAATTAAATCCTTGGCCTGTTGATGAGCTTCCAATAAACTGAAAAGCCCCCTTTATTTTCAAGCTCACTTAAGGGAAAATCCGCAGTATAAAGCAGTGCTTTAAGGCCTTGAAGAACATTGCAAAGTCTGCAAACTTTCAGTTGACGCAGCAGCAAGCACAAGACTTCGGGATGATGATGAAATATTGCCTTGAATGGTCTCCCATTCTCCAGTACACAGAGACTCGCCTCTGTATGGGCTTGCATCAGCTAACGAGGCCAAATCAGACGCCTGGAGAACCGGCAGAACCCAAATACTAACAAACAAGAAGAGGAGGACTGTAAACAGCAAGAGATGGAAAAGTGAGAAGAAAAGCAAGTCATATGTCGTTGTGTCAGGCGCGACACTGGCCGTAAACAGATACACAATTAAAATCTGAGAGCAACAGCAAACACCTCATGAGAGGTGTTGTTTCTTTGCTCCGGGTTAGACTCAAAAGTGTCTTTTCTTATGACAGTAGTTGGAATCAATTGACAGACCGAATCCATGGAGGGAAATGGAGAACATTTCTGTGTTAATTATGCAAATTTAAACAGCTTAGCAACTTGAGATGCAAGAGGAGTGCAATCTAATTATATGAGCCAGCCAGAGAAAGATAAAGAGGAGCGAGACACAGAGAGAGAGGGGATTGATTAAACCCGACTACCAGGTTGAGGCTGCCATTTTAGTGTATCAGGAATCTCAGTTCACTCCCTCGTGCTGTGTGTGTGTGTGTGTGTGTGTGTGTGTGTGTGTGTGTGTGTGTGTGTGTGTGTGTGTGCCAGTGTATGAACTTCCACCACATTTATAAATAGGACAGAATCTCAGTGCTACAACCTAAACCTCCTGGGATGCATTTTTTTATTTATTTTTTTTTACTGGCAAACCCCTGCAAGTTGCTTTTCCCCCTTTAGAGAAGTGAAGCCGCTCTGTAAAGAGGCCTGTAAAGAGCTACGTTCTCTGAAAGAATGGCAAATCTAATTTGGGCTGAACACTAAGGGATGCCGACAGCCAATAATGTCAATATAGAGGGGGCCGAAGGCAACTCACTGCAGCGTGAGCGTCTGTTTAGCGGACGCAGATGCTTGATTGATGCAGATTACAGCTAAAAGTGGGATGGAGAGAAGAGGATGAGATGATCAAGAGATAAGTGGACAGAACAGAGGGATGTGGAAGGAGATAAACAGAAGGTGGCATGAGCATATATGCTATCTTTGATGATGGAGAGAAAAAGAGGAAAGAAGGTAAGAGGAGAGAAAGTGCAAACAGAAAAGGCAAATTAGAGAAGGGGTAGAGAGAGAAAGGAAGCTGGAGGGGGAGGGGGAGAGAAAGCAGTGAAATACATCAGAGAGTTGCTTGAATGGGCTGCTTGGTTACTGAGTGCTGAACTGATGCAGTATGTATAGAATGGTAATTGACTTTGTCTGCAGTGGCTATGAGTGATTCTTCTGATGCACCAGCACACTCAATACAGATGAAAAGGCATTTGACATAAACAGTCAAATGCTTGGTATATAAAATACTGTTATCTTGAGTGTGAAATACTATGCTACAGTGCTACATACATCTGATCCTACTTACTATTTAAACTGAATCCATTTCAACCTTGCGTGACAAAGTCCCTGGGGGTTTAACCTCCTGTTTACACGGATATTCAGGAAGGCTAGTGATCTCACCAATAATCCAGTGCTTTGTGTGGCTCAAACTGTGGGGTTCCTCAAGGCTCAATCTTAGGTCCACTTCAATAATAAAATGGAAATGCAGCACCATTTTCTTACCACAGCTTATTAGTTTTCTAAGAACCCTCAAGCATGCACTGTGTATCCTATCAACTAAACACAAATTGGATTTCAATATCCTTTTGGGAAATGAGTTTGTGACCATCCACGATGTTCGTAATATCCAGTGCATATCTAAAAATGATTTTTTCTGTCTATTGCAACTCATTTGTTACTATTAATGATGGCAAATCTACAGAAATAGATCTTTAGCTTTTAATTAGACTGTCACGATCACTGGCACATGCCAATAGGAGTCATGACCTTTAGTATCCGCCTTTCTGTGATGGGATAAAGACATGGATTGACATTAACTTCGCCACCAGTCATCGCTAATTGACCTCTAAAGAGTCAATCATGACAAACCTTGTTTGGGAACAAGAATCCAGTTGACAGGAAAGTGCAGAAATAAAAGAAGGGGAATACCTACCATGTCCCCCACGTGTAAGGAAGGGCATCCTGTTGATGGCAATAGGCACAGTGCCATGTTTGTTGTGAAAATGGTGGACATGGTGAGTTGTGCTGAGACTGGATGAGACTCTAGCCGAAACGGCAGGACCGGGGAAAGCTAGCAAAGACAACGACAGAACCAGTCGCCATAGACTGGCCCAAAACGCCCGGGGTGGGGCTGATGGTGGGGACTGTGGGGTGAGTGCCAATCTGCTCACAAGAACAACTGCCCCAAGGGCGGATAGAGAGGGGGGTGGGACTTCCATGCCCTGCCTCCTCACACGACAGAAACAGGAAGACATATCAGACCAATCCAGGATCCATAATTCCTAGATTCCCTTTGAGGGGGAAAATACTTCAGAGATCAGCAGCAAAAAATTAGATGAGATCCTATCTGAAAGAAATTCCTCAAAAAGACAAAAAAACACACGTTTAGCAGAAAGAAAAGAAATCCACCCAAAAACAGAAGAATCCAGTTTCCAGTGGTCCAGCTATGCAATCCATCGACGACACAAATCAATTCCTTATTCCTCTGGGATTCCTTCTTTAGCTCCACAAAAACAAAATCCTCTCCAAAAAAAAGTCCAGGCAGAAACACAAAAAAATAAGGTGGAAAATGGCAATTAGACAACAAAACCTACAATGCAGTGTTCAGTCAGCCAAAGAGGAAAAGGAATGTATTCATAGATTCCTTCCAAACCTCATCCATCTACGCTTACAGCCGGATAATTAATATTTTTATGTCAGCGCTCTGTGTGGCTAAAAGCCTTCGTGGTTCGGGTCTGAATGATCTTCAGGCTTCAGATGATTTCACGGAGACTTCTCATCAAAATTCCACTCCATCGCCAGTGAGAGAAAGACGGCGTCCTCGCGGGCTAATTCTCTTCCAGTAAGAAATACTGGAAAAAAATGAGGGAAAAAAAGGTAATGAGAATGAGGAGGACAGAGAAAAAGATAATCAGATGTGAGATGAGTAGATCAATCCAGCTTGCAGGGTTTTGGATCCCCAGAGGAACGCAAAGTCTGCAGCACGGATGGGGAGAGCCGAGTGAAAGACGGAGAGAACGAGTGAATAAAGCCAGAGAGGAGTAACTCCTCTCAGATGCGCAGAGCTCCTGTACTTTTCCTCAGGGACACAAGTCCGGACAGCTGACAGGACAGACGAAAATATGAGAACGAGGAGAGCGTCCGATCATCTCTTTCTTTCTCTCCTCTCTGAAAGCTTGGCATCACAGCAGGAAAACAAGCTTTCTCCCTGAAGCCTTTTCCCCCCCACGCCCAGATTTCCCTCTCCTTTATCTTTTCACACCTCAGACGGGCGTAATTTCCACTCCTCCGATGGTGCGTTTCCCCTCAGTGTGAGTGGTTGCAGCCTGGCAGAAGCTGCAAGGGTGTAGCTGTAGTCCAGGCACGGGAGGCTGATGCTGATGCTGCTGCCGCCTGTGAAGCTCTGAAGCTCAGCATCACTCATGAATTCATGCTAATGGGAAAGGAGCGAGCATCCTTTTCGGGAATGCTGCTGATGCAGCCGCGTCTGTGAGCGCGAACGAGAGGGGACGGCAGTGAGAGGCAGACAGAGAGAGTGAGGGAGAGAGAGAAGAGGAGCGAGAGAGAGAGAGAGAGAGAGAGAGAGAAGGAAGGAGGGGGGGCAGAGCCGGAGAAGTGTGGCAGTGCTAAAGCCGTGACCAGCGCGTGTGCGCTGCTCTCTGCTCCTGAGAACACTCAGCTTCAGACTGTGATAGATAAAGCTGTGGAGAGGAGGGAGGGGGATGAAAGGGAGGTGGGGGAGGTGGTGATGGGGGGGGGGGGGGTTGCTAGGCATCTGGACTTTCTTCTCTACACATACCTCACACTCCCCAAACAAAAAAATGCCAACAAACACACACCCAAACCCTTTCCTTCAAGATATATACACAGCCGACCCCAC
>JBBJLS010000113.1:69113-76613 GCA_037577275.1 Bryconaethiops microstoma
AAAGCTGTATAAACTTTTTGCACTGAAAATTATAAACTGTATGCACTGAAAATTAAGTAAACCACACACATGTTGGTATTACTATCTTTGTGAGGACAATCCACTGATTGAAAACACTGCACCTAAACCTAAACCTGACCTAAACCTCTTAGTTTTTCCTAAAATAGTTGAATTTATGGTGAAAAACTACTCGTTTCTTTAAAAGGACCAACACAAGTACAAGATGCACACATACTCTCAAACACACACACACACACACACACACACACACACAAAGACAAAGATGGAGCAGCGAACTTTCTGTCTTCCAAAGAAAAATAACACAACTTTCTTAATTAGCAGCAAATCCACCAAAATACCTCGAGAATCTCCGTCGTCCCAGAATAGCTCGCCTGACGCTTGGTTGTTGTCATCGAGCGCAATGATCAGACCCATGGGAGAGCGACGACTGTGGGAACACACACACTTTCATCATCGTCACCACACACACACACACATACACCTGCTCTCTCAACTTTTAGCAGGAACTAAATAAGACAAGGACTAAAAGCAGAGCCTTTGAAGTGCAGACAAGATCCTTATTCGTGCACAGCATGTCAGAGACTGCGGCTTCGCGAGGCGAGACGGGCCTTTTTACTGTTTGCCTGCATGCGTACGAGTGTGTGTGAGAGTGTGTGTATGTGTGTGTTCATGAGTTTCTAATGCACAAGTGAAAACTGCCGAGTGGACTAAAACGTCACATCAGGAATCCTAATAAGAAGTGAACGACGCTCAGGATAATCTCCCGGGACGGATTCAGAGCGCTGCTCCAGAAATGGCCCCCTGAAAACCAGATCAGAATTCAGCCCACACGGGCCGGGCTGAGCCGGCTGAGCCGGCTTAACTCGAGAACAGAGCCACGGTGACGAGAGAACCAGGAGAAACACAAACATGCAGGGCCTCCAGCTCACAGGGATGTGGATGAGAACAACTCTGTCAAGTCCGAGACCAGGACTAGTCGAGTCTGAGCCAAGACCGAGTCCTAAAAGGTGTGAGTCTGAGTCTGAGGGTGTGTGTGAGCGTGGGGTGGGTGGAAGGCGGTGTGTGTGTGTGTGTGTGTGTGTGTACCTGTGTGTGGTGTGTGTGTGTGTGTGTGTGTGTGTACCTGTGTGTGGTGTGTGTGTGTGTGTGTACCTGTGTGGTGTGTGTGTGTGTGTACCTGTGTGTGGTGGTGACTGCAGGTCTCTGAGTGGGCAGAACGCCCCCCCCGCGGATGTGCAGCCCCAGTTTATCTGCGGGCAGGTAAATGTCCACGTGCTGCTTCCTCTCTTTTATCTTCTCCTCCTGCAGGACGGAGAACAGCCACGTTACCAACGTGATCCTCAACACTCGTTTAGAACCGCGTCCAATTCACACCACACACAGCGCTCACTCACACACCCTGCAATCAAACTCCATCACTTCAAACCTTCTGAGCTTATTACTGTAATACAGCCCAAATTACATCACTGTTCATCTGTCTGTCTATCTATCTATCTATCTATCTATCTATCTATCTATCTATCTATCTATCTATCTATCTATCTATCTATCTATCTATGTCCCACATGTTCATTTACACATGACTGATCCCTTGACAAAATAAATAATTCATTTCAATTTAAACTAATGAGTGACCTTTTCTCATCAGTATGAGTTTGTACTGTTTCTGCACCTCCTCCATCCATCCATCCATTCTTGCTCCCTCTCTTCCTCTACATTATTGATGTCTGAAAAGCGAAACCATTTATCTCCAAAAATGGCAATTTTAAAGGGGAAAGCAAAAATGTTCTAAACATTTAGTCTAAATGAATTCAGTTAGATTTTATTCCAGTTAGTTTTGGACCACTGCATTTGGTCCATTTGTCATAAAATGGTCACTCTAAATGGTCACATTTGTCATAAAATGGTCACTCAAATGATGTGGAAAACATTCAAATCTGCAGAAAATGAAGAACAAAGTATTTTTTATTTGGACAGCTGTAACTTTTTTGTTGTTATTAGGTCACATGTCTCTTATCTGTTTATATCTTTTCATGCCACGCTTGTCTATATGCTCATATTAGGTGGGATTGGGTGGAGGTGAATGATGGAGTGAGATTGCATACCTAATAAATCATACCTGATCAAGTTTCAGCTGGGACCGCCTTGCAGGTTTAAAGAACAGGCTTTCAAAAATGGGCAAACAGGGAAAAAAGCCTTCATTTTTAAAGTGACTAGTCTGAGTCCATGACTTAATCTAGAGCAGGCAGGGATTCACCAATAGGGCTGTGCCTATGTGAGCAGGTACCAAATGAAAAAGAACAATTATGGCTGAAAGTTAAAAAAGAACTAAAGTCTTTATCGTAAAATAAAGGATAAAGCAGTTAAACACAACATACAAGTCTGGCTTAAATTTCCATGGAAGCACATCATTACCTTCAACCAGCTGAGAAGAAAACATCCTTGTGTGGATACTGAAGCAGCAGAATGTTCACTAAACAGAAAGTACTATTTTTTATGTTTTATATTTTTCCAAAATATTAAACTCAGCCAATGAATAAAACTGTTTTTATTTGGATAGCGATGACATGGGCTGTAACTTATTTTGTTGTTTTTAGGGCACAGGTCTCTTATCTGTTGATTTGTTTCATGCCACGCTCGTCCACATGCTCATATTAGGTGGGTCTGGGGGGAGGTAAAAGATGGAGGCAGATTGCATACCTGATAAATCACACTTGATAAAGATTTCAGCTGGGACCGCCTTGCAGGTTTAAAGAACAGGCTTTGAAAAATGGACAAACAGGGGAAAAAAACCCCACACCACTCATCTCCCATGGCAGTGGGATAGGGGGAGTAGTCCATTACTCAAGGCCAGCAGGGAGAGATACAAAATCTGCCACCGAGCCATCCTGTCAAAGCATTGCCTACGAGATAACCAAACACAATGAGCAGGACCTCTTGGGGCAGCACCCAGATGAAAAGAAACAAAGAGAATGAAAACGTAGATGGGGCATCTGCAGAGCAGGCTTTTCAGCATGTTGGATGTTGGCCACAGTTCTTCAGTTCAACACAAAGGCAATGTAGCATGACTGAGTGCTTGTCTGCGGTGGAACAACAAACTGACCAGCACTCTGTGGGCAGCGCTGCTCTGGACCAGACAATGAAAGACAGGGGAGCAGGAGGGCGTCCCCAGCCACCAAACCCGTGGCATTATCTTACAGCCAGAAGCACATGCTGGCCTGGGCAGGGACAGAATGGACACTGAGTCTAAGAGGGCATGCCAGCAGTCATCGTCCCTGCGGCCATATTGGCCAAAACACATGGATTGCTGTAAGGCTTCACTTCCGCAGTCAGCACTCCACTGCAAGGCTGCAGAACATTCATCTGAACTCTAGAACTAAATGACCTCTGAATTCTGAATTCGAGAACAGAATCAATACATACTGAGCTTTAGAACGGACCTGCCAGACTGAGCTGTATGCTGCCTTCAAGTGTGTTAAAAAAATATCTTAATTACGAGTTCTGAGCACATCAATGATCAAACCAAGTCGTATTTACCAGTGAAAAAGTTGCCTTTTTTGCATTAAATATTAGCCACAATAACGTTTTTGAGAGACCAACCTTTTCTCATTTCAGCAAATTTCTCAAGCAAGCACTTGAATGTGTGATTACGACTTTCGAAGTGAGAAGTCAGATCATACGACAAGCATTTGAAGGCAGCAGTGGATTTAACTTGCCAAATACCAGACTGGAGTTGGCTCAAACAAAATTCTAGACTAGAACTGCCTCAGATAAAATTCTAGACTGGAACTGCCTCAGATTATATTCTAGAACAGAATCATCTCAGATTGAGTTCTAGAATGAAACTCCCTTAGAGTGAATTTTATAATGGAATTAACTTAGACTGAATTCCAGAAAATATTTGCACTCGACTGAATTGCAGGAGGGATTCACATCAGACTAAAATTCTGAACAAAACCACCCTAGACTGAACTCAGTCTGAATTCTACAATGGCTTCAGCTCTGACCAAATTTAAGAACAGATTAGCCTGTAATTAGATTAGATAATGTAATCAGGCTAGACTGGATTTGACGATGAACTCACCTCTGATGAAATTCTAGAACAGAGTCATCTCAGAGTAGGTTTTAGGACAGTATGGGGCCAGACTGGTTCCAGAAAGGAATTATCTCTGACCAAATTTGAAGAATGGAAATGAACCATACTGAATTCTAGAACAGATTCAGTTCTGTATTAAGCGAGAAGAAGGGAAGAGAGAAAAAATTCAGGACCATCCAAATGATTTGCTACTAAATGCATCTGAGGTTGAAAATGACAAAGTTGAAATAATCCCCATCCATCTGAGATTTAATTTGCATGCCTCACTTGGCATTCTCTTAGAGGAGATTGGATGTAAAAAGTGCTTCATGAGAATTACAAAAGCAAGAAATGACAGGAGGATAAAGGAACTTTCATAAAAAAATTTTGAAATATGTCAAGTTTTAAGTTTTAGTTAATGTAAACTGACTTCAGTGCAGTATAAGCACACTACACACTATATGCAATGCAAGCCCAAAGTAATACATTTATTCATCACTTATGGTAATGCTTTTCTAATAGGTATGTTGTGAGAATGGTACTTACACTGACAAATACATTTAGAAAGTAATTGAAAGACCAGCTGTAAGGAAAGACAGTGAGCAGGCCTTTAAAACTAAAATCATGTCTTACACTGCACTACGTCTGAAAATTATTCAACATTACAAATAATTATGATTAGGAGCAGTGTGTGGGGACGGTACGTTGCTCAAGGGTACCTCAGAGGTGCTTAACAGTCTTGGGAATCAAACCCACGACTTCCTGACCGCAGGGCGAACGCACTAACCACTAGGCCACCAGCAGAAGAGTTCAAAGTCTGAAGTCAAGTCTGGAAGCTTTATCTTAAATCGAAAGTTAAAAAAGTTAAATTCAAGCAAAGCTGACTTAACCTTCCATGGAAGCACTATGTTACCTTTGACCAGCTGAAAAGAAAACATCCTTTTGTGGATTCTGAAGCAGCAGTATGCAGTTAACAGAAACGACATATATAATGTTTTATGTTTTCCAGTATGTCTAACCTAGCAAATAATTATAAAATTTGCACTAAAACTTGCATGAAAGATTTAGAGGACATGCACTTACTTTTTTCTTTTGATCAGGGTGTTGCGTAGTACTGTATCTTACAATATTTTATTGAAAAAAAAGAAAAAGTCTAACTTTTTAGCCTCATCACCTCACATTTACAGGCCACATTTAGTCTGATTAATGCATTATTTGCCTATTAATTCCCATGAATAACTGACTGTCTAAATATTCCATACTGCAGCCTTACACTGCATTTTAAAATCTAGGTGTTACGCAGCTCAAAATGTAGGTGTCTCCTGTCTATGAATAACACCAATATTCAATAGGGATTGCACTAAGTGTGGGAGGGTGCATAAATAGCGTAAATCTTTCAGCCATACCTCTTGCTTAACAATGACAATATAAAACTGCTGAACTGACCAAAAAAGTTAGGCTTATAATACTCATAGCACATGTCTTCATATCTTCAATTTGCAGTATTTATGAAGTCAAATATCAAAAGAATAATAGTCAGAATAAGACACAGAATGGACTACAAAACAGAAAAGATGGAGAACTTCACCATTAATGGGTGCCTATGTGTTTTAGTTTTCCAGTGGTCAGGATGAATCAGTAGTGTGTTCCACGTAAAGAACGGAAATTTACTCTATTTTAAACCCAGGCACTTTCGTAACCTCATCCATTCGTAACACTCAAGCAGAGGGTAATGACCATGCAGGAAGAAAACTGCAAAGTTCTAAGGCACGACGGAGAGTTTTAACACTGGAAAACACATTTATTGAAAAGATGAATTGTCTGCTTACAGTGGCACTGCTGGGAGGGAAAACATTAGTAAAGATACCATATAGACCACAACTAAATTGTTCTGTTCATTTACTAATGCCCATATTCAGCTTGAAGGAACTTTTGTAATTAACATCTATTGGCTTTGTGTAAGCAAAAATTCAGCTGCTGCCACTCTCACACACACACACACACACACACACACACACACACACACACCAACTCAGCTACCGTTGAGAGCGCTGGAACAGGCGTCTAGCTAATCACAAAGTGAATTACAAGGCAAGGAGGCAAATGAAGACGGAGATAGCATCACGGCTACATTGGCGCTAGCCGCAGCAGTGCGGTGTCAGGTTTCAGACTCACCAAAGGGAGGCAGACGTTCCGGGACTGCCAAGCCGAAGCCTAATCTGTCTTACTGGATAAGGAGGAATATGGCTAATAATGCGGGAACATACAGCGGGAGGTAATTGGAGCTGTCTGGCCTGCGAGAGCGGTTTTGCTTTTTCCTGCCGTCTCAGACGTCTTAATCAACAAGGCCAATAATGCTATCTCTACCAGAGGAGCCAGGGGAGGGTGGGTAGGGGTAAACTATATTAATCACACTGCCAGTCCCACTGTCACAACAATAAGGTACTTTTCTATCCCGCAGAAGAGACAAGAACATTAACACTTGAATTCCTATGGCAGATTTAATAAATTACCCACCAACTCCATTACAGGGCTGAGAATGTTACGGGCTGTAGGAGGGAATTTACACGCAGATCAAGTGCTGTGAGCAAACATCACTTGCTTTAAACCCTCTGTCAAATGAAGCGCTGGCGCATCACGAGCGCACCTCTGCTAAAACACCGTCTTGTACAAAAGTACGTCCTAATTTGGAGCTCCTGTGCTTTTGGATCAACAATGGAGGCTTCACACGTGACAGGAAGCTTTGTTTTGTGATCATATGCAATGCAGAACCAGAGCATCAAGCACTTAAACAAATATGAAATTGACCTTTTTTTTGGGAAAAGGTGTGAATTTTAAAAAATTATTAAATAAGTTTTATTTCGGATCATAAAAAAGGCAGAAAAAACATGTGGTAAGCGCTTTTGACTGTTTTTAGGCAGCGCAGACGGAGAGTTACTGTAAACACTTGAAACCTGTGGCAGACTTACTTGTAATTGTAAATAGTTTACATAGTTCTTTTTTTTTTTTTTTTTACATTTTTTTCATGGATTTTTGGGTTTTTTTGGCACAGTTGTGTCCAAATAGTCCAAATAATATTTTTATCACATTTGGCTGCGTTGTGTTCAAAAAAGGATATGAGACACTTGTATGTAGCACTTAAGCCGTTAAATATTAGAAAAAAAACCAAAAAGTACTCTCAGGGACCTATGGGTTAATGAATTACCCACCAACTCCATTACAGTGCTGAGAACATGACGGTCTATAGGAGGGAAATTACATACAGATTCAGTGCTGCGAGTGAACATCGCTCGCTTGAAGGATCTGTCACATGGAGAGGAATGCATTTATAAGCACTGTCTCTAATCCGCTCAATCGTCTTTTGTCTCTTACCACCAGCAATCCATCTATCTATCCCTCCACTC
>JBBJLS010000113.1:113069-123069 GCA_037577275.1 Bryconaethiops microstoma
GAGTCAAATTCTAGACTGTCCTTTAACTTTAAATGCACTCGTTACTGTTTCAGCTCTTAATAGCTCCTTAAATATCTGACACTTGTCTGGTGATCCACATTATAATTATAATTAGATGGCTTTTTATAGGTCAGTAGTGTTTAATAAAAATATTTTTTCTTTTAATAATAAAGAATCAAATGGTGTAAACACAATTTTTTTTATAGCAAAGGATATTGAATGTATTTTTAGAAAATATTAAGTGAGTAACATGTTAAGGCAGAAAACTGTGTGTGTGTGTGTGTGTGTGTGTGTGTGTGTGTGCGCGTGTGTGTGTGTGCATGTGTGTGTGTGCATGTGCGTGTGTGTGCAGGCAAGTGGCAATCAATACAAACACAATGATTCTATACCTGCGACTGTATTATATTCCTTTGTTCCATTTAAGAGTGTTATGATGGTGTTGGAATGCCAGAAACATTCAAATATTAGTACTAAAATACTAAAATGTAGCATTCAGTTTCTGAGCTTTGTTAGAATGAACAACATAAAACAACAGTGCCTCATTTAAACAAGGCTATGAAAAAATCATGAGGGCAACAATTTGGGAAATGCTCCATGTTGCAGACAGCATGTATAGAGACTTTTATACACACTGTATTCTCTTCCCCTAGCATGTATGGTAATACCATTGATTTGTAAACCTCCTTATATAGACACATATATAGTGAAATATAAAAAAAATCAGTAAAAATAAGTGAATAAAATAAGATAGTGGCACAACGGGTAACTTTTTTTAGGCTCCTTCACTCTTAAAGCAATGCATGTGCAACAAGCGTAAAAAAGCTGGTATTCTCATTTAATGCCACAGACGCATGGACCACCCAAAAACAGGCTTAGCGGATCCCCCAACCCGAGGCATCCTTGTGAATGCCAGCTTTCTGAATTTTACTGTCTGTCCCCGAGCTACACACTCATACACACCCTCTGGCACCGAATCCTGCCTGCAGTCAGAGAGAGACAGTCCTGACAGATACAAATATCCATGGCCTGCTATGAATTATTTAAAGCAGTGACACACACACACACACACACACACACACACACACACACACGCAGGCATGCACGCACGCACGCACACACGCAGGCACGCACACACGTGTGCATGCATCCTCTACAAACAACACAAGGCATAGGCAATGGAGGACTCTCCAGGGAGGACTGCAGGAAAATAGAGACACCAAGTCTGGCCATGCTACTGCAGAGGAGAGGGAAAAAAAGAGAAGAGAGCAGAAGGAGGAGGGAGGACAGAAAATGAATGAAAGCGAGAGAAAGAGAGAGAGAGAGAGAGAGAGAATGACAGAGAGAGAGAAATAAAGAGAGAGAGAGAGAGGGAGAGAGAGAGAGAGACAGAAATAAAGAGAAAGAGAGAGAAAGAGAGAGAGGGAGGTAGAGAGAGAGAAAGAGAGGGAAATAAAGAGAGAGAGAGAGAGAAATAGAGAGAGAGAACGAAAAATAAAGAGAGAGAGAGAGAGAGAGAGGGGGAGAGAGAGAGAGAGAGAGAGAGAGAGAGAGAGAGAGAGGTAGAGAGAGAGAAACGGGGGAGAGAGGTAAGAAACTACTGAACACAGATAGATATGGATTAGCTTTGTAAAGACAGCAAGCAGTGTGTAGAGGGAGAGAGAGCGAGTGGAGAGAGAGAACAGGAGCAGAAAAAAACAGATATGGCTAGGCTCTCTTCTAAAACCCTAAGCGGTCTGGATTAAGGGCAGGGGGCGTTCTGGGGAGTGGAAGGGATAAAAGACAAAGAATCAGAGATATGAGGAAGAATAAATGTTTAAAAAAAAAAAAAAGAAAAAAAGAAAAAGAAAAAGAAAGCCCCTGAGCCAGGAGGATGGAGGTTTATGGACAAGTGAGACCACTCAGGGACATGGCGAGAGAGAGAGAGGGAGGAAAAATGATAACATTCTGAGCTGTTTGGTATTTGATTTAATGTCCACCTTCCATATCTCATGTCAGAATGCAGCCTTGGGACCCATCTCAATACCAATTCCCCCCTAAAATGCCAGTAAGAGAACAAAATGTGCTTAGTTTACAGAATATGAATAAGGCAAATATTGGGAAATGGCTGTTCTGACAACCATCTAGTGTGAATTTAGCAAACAGGCTTTTTGCATATGGAGCCTTTGGGGAGTCGGCCTCTTTTTCTACACCACTGCGCTGCGTGAACTGTGAATTTCAAATCCAAATAATAAAAAACCCAAGCCATTTAATGCATTCCTTACTGCGCCATCGCGGCCCAAACTTCGACACCAGGCAACAAAGCTATCATTCATTCGCTTTATACTCCAAAATGGAACCATTGAAACCTGGCTGTTTCCAGATTGCATTATAGATGTCATAAAAGCTGATCAACTAGGACTTGTGCGTTTGCAGTAGACTCAAAACCCCAGCCTTAAAATATTCCAAAAGTTTAGGTGCATGAATAAATTAGGCGATATTTTAGAAACTCTTGAGACATGTTGTTATATAACACTTGATTATACATTTGCTTCACAGTCAAAGCATTCTTTAGGAAACTGACACATTCTTAGGTCACACATCTTCCTGCGTGGTTGCATTTTACAATTACTTATGCATGTGTTTATATACCTTTTTCTGCTTCGCTACCTTTTTGTGGTTTGATATGGATTGCGTGTATCTGTATGTTTACATGCCACTGTCGACGAAAGCAATGCTTTGCATCCCCTTCTACCAAAAAAGAGATACGTTTTTTTTTAACTTGAAAAGTATCTTTTTTCCACACTACACAACTTAGTTTTTTATAAATAAACAGTAGGTCTACTGTGAAAGAAATGCATTAATGGATTCAAGATGGCGCGGTGCCCATAGTGAAAGAAAAAAAAAAAGAGCCGTCTGCAGTGACCCGGACCGCCTCCCCGCAGAATCAATCCCTGACTTGTGTAGCCTTCCTAACGGGCTGTAGCCTTAATTGAGGTGATGAATGCAGATTGTGTCCAACACACTCCCTGCAAAAACTCTTTGGCTTTCCTGTTAGCTGGGTGAAAAGCGGAGTGCTGTAGCAGCTAATAATCAAGGCTTGGAAGGGAAGAGTGATGAGGACATTAGCGCGATGCCTAGGCCAGGCTGATTGAGGTGGCCGGGCCAGCCAGCTACAGGTGTAGCAAATTGCACGTGTGCATATCAATGGCAGCAGAACAACGGCAAGGTTGAACACCTACGCGTTCGGCTGTATCAACTACGAAATTGCTCTTTGACATTTACAGCCCTCACTACATTTCAATTGCTTTCTTGAGGTTCACACTGAACGCATATGTTAGGCTTCATCTGATTATTGATTGCTCCACCTAGCCACTGCCATATAGCACCTGTCAGGCGCTCATAGGAGCCACTTTAACATGATAGCCACTATCACCAGGACATATGGTTCGATACGGCCCAGAATTACACATAAGAGCATTTTCAGCATAGCATGTAATGCTGTAATGCCAAAGAGAAGCCTGCTTAAACAAGAACTATAAACATATTTGTTTCAGGTCCGAAACTTCGCTCAAGGTATGATCTGACAGAACTTGGCATTAAAGAAAATCATACTTTACTGGCCTATAAACAATAAAAATAACAATTTTTACTTTGTTAACTTAGCCCATAAGCTACTTTTTTAACTTGTTGCTGTTGTTAGGCTATTACACTTTCCCATAGTTACACAGGAACCGTGCTGTATCGTAACTGTACTGTTGCGGCATGAGAGTTGTAGCACACTTTCCAGAGTATCTCAGGCCAGTAATGTTGTTTCTGACACGTTAGCAGCGCAATGGGGATGCAAAACCACAGATTTGTTTATTGCTAGATGGCAAGTTTTTCTGTTATTGTGGTGTTTTTGTTTTCTATAGGCTTGTTTGTGTTTTTTAATTGTTTTTGGCACAGCCATGTGATAACCCAGCTAACTTGTTAAAGATGTCGGGGTGTTAGAAAACTCTTACTGAAATTTATCTTCAGTACAGACAGACAGTAGTGCCAGGACTTCATCGACTTCTCATAAATAAAAAATAAATAAATAAATAAAAAATACAGCTGCTTTTCAAGCACATCTGTTGTCAGGACAACATTTTGACCAATCAGAAAGCAGTGATGCAGTCGGCTTGGCTGCAGCCCGCTTTTGGCCCTGACATCAAGCAGCTCAGGTACAGCTTACTTTATTTGTTTTGTTTTACAGCTTTCTTTATCCTTTAACAGGAAAACATTTGTCGCAGCATGGCACAGTTCCTTATGCCAGTGGAAAAATGCCATTACTTAGTTAAACGACCATGCAGAACTATCACAGTTAATCTATTTGAAAGACATGCCTCGCCTGACTGTCTTCCTTCTTCTCTGGTTTTCTCTCCTAATCTCTCATTGATAGCTGTCCAGGAATGATCAAAGTGCTGTGAGGTTTTGCTCTCTGGGTAAAGTGAATGACCACCCAGCTCTGTCACAGTCATCATCATCACTAAAGATGACAAGTAGAGAGAGAGAGAGAGAGAGAGAGAGAGAGAGAGAGAGAGAGAGAGAGAGAGAGAGAGAGATGCTAGGGATGCTTGTCTGTGAAGTCCCTGATACCTTAACTCCACTGTCAGAGTTTACATATTAATTACAGGAGCCAAGCAGAGGCCAATTTCACTCTGCTGGTTAATTCATGCAAAGAGGATCTCATTCTAACATACTGGCTCCAGTAAGGGCACACACTGTTTCGCTGAGGTCAGAGCGAAGGGACCGAAGTGAGAGGAAGCGGCCACAGTGACTTAATTAAACACTGTGGACAAAAACGGGCACAAAGTGTTGCTATGAAGGCAGAAGAGCAGTGGCTCGCAGCTGCAGTCCACAGCCCCCCATGGCCCCCAAAGCCAGCACACTGCATTCAAATCCTCAGCTAACCACCAAGCTGTTCTTGAACTGAATAAGATGTGTTACAGTGGAAAAAAAAGAGCACTACTCCCTGGGACTGGTGGGAAATGTGGGAAATATGGGTCGACCCACAACCCATGGCGAAAGTGGGTTGACCTGCAGGTCAGGCGAGTTCAGGTCAGGCTATTAGAAACTTTAGTGGGTGTGGGTGGGTTGGGTAAAAAAATGGCAAAGCAACTTTCTAACTAAGTTATGAATAACTTAAAGAAACACCGTAGGTCGAGTTGGGTTCTGGATCAGGATGAATAAATATCTTTGGGTTTTGGGTGGGGCGGGAAGGCTCTCGTAATGGGTTGGGTGGGCGTGGGCCATTAAAAACCCTGACCCACACATCATTACAGATACATGACTGAAAAAAGCAAAACCAGTTCTGAGTTTCAAGTTTAACGTCTGGAAATCTGGATAAAAATGCTATCGGTTTCCACTACTGTAAAACGTGTTAATTTAAGAGAAGCAAACAAACCAACCCGACAAAAAGACACTATTTTGCACAATCTTGTGGATCATTCAAGAATCACTACTCACAAGACAACCTGAAATAAATATTCTGATATAATTGGAAAATGCCATCACTTTATTATATTCAATAGTGGCCAGCACTGGTGCTCAAGTTCCCATGACTGCAGAAAATGAATGAATAACAATATAATTAAGAGGACCAGGTCATGTTTTTGAGAAGAAATGAGTTCAAATAACCTTGATTTAGTGGGTCAGTCTGCTGGAGAGGCGAGGGAAGAGTGAAAGGCAGGAGTTTATTGAGTTGCTTTCCTAGTAACAGAAAGTCATCATTTTCAGCCGAACATAAAAACAGAGCGATGAAAGAAAAAGAGAGGCAGTAAAGGAAGGGATTTGTGACCTGAGATAGGAAAGACATTTAATTGATTAATGATTAGAGGATTCTGTGGCTTTATCGAGCATGGCTGATCCCCCTCAGAAACAGTCCCTCCAACCTCTCTTTAAAAAGTGCCACTGGATACTATTGTGGAAGGAAAACCTCCATAAATATATACTGCCACACAGCAGATTTCTGTCTCTGGCCTCTGTATTGGCATATTTAAGCTAAGCTGCCGCTGTCTCTATTGCTGAGACCACACTGGCCCTTCTGCTCCAATTGGTTAAGCACCAGTGGTTTCTGTCAACATAGCTTAGCATATATTAAGAAAATTGCACCATGGATTAATTTCCAAGAACGTGTAAATATACACCCTACAGCGCAGTAGTACAGTGTTGCATATTTGAATTTGAACGCTGTTATTTTAGAAACATTCCAAATCTATACATATCCTGCGAACGCCAAGTGGCCAGGTTGGGATTGGGCCTCAATTTGTAATATTAGGCCTCAATTTGTAAACCATCAGGCTATTTGGTAGTTGTCAGTCTTTCTGGGCATGGCTCAATAATTTGCATGTACCGTCTCAAGCGCGCATTAGGCAACAGGCCCGAAGGTGTTGTGAATACGTGCTGACAGCGAGCAGCTGACGGTGCCCAAAAAGCGGCTTGTCTCCATGCTGTGTGTCATCGTTTAGACTTGATCACCACAGGCCCCTTTGCTCTCCGTCTCTCACTCTGAACAACACATCAACTGGTGCAATCGTATCTTTCTACACACCTGCTGCCTGCAAGTGTTCCCTCGAGACGAGGGACAGGTAAAAGGGGCAGCCCTTGTTTTCCCTCTGTGGCTGGAGGTAAGAGGTTCAGCATTAGAGCTGGGTCTCAGCCACGCATAAATAGGGCAGCATGAGTGCTGGACTGTGATAAGCTATGTTCAACCAAAAAGCACCTCTGGAAATCAGTATTAGGGTGTATTAGAGGTTTGCATTTTTATAGCTAATTAGTCAAGTCACTTGACTTGAATACCAACTTGTCTCATGGTCCTTGATCTGGGCAGTTCGTGTTAGTCCTTCAGTAACAGCCATTTTCTGACCACAGGGCCACTGCCGGATGGATATTTTTGTATGGTGGATCACCCCTCAACCAAGTCACTGACAATGTGCGTGTAAATACCCCAGCAACAACACTAACACTCTCATACACACTAACATTTTGCTACCAAATGAATGTGCTGAATATCTGGTCAACAGTTTTCCTGTGGTCAGTGATGGAGATTCGAGATGATAAATTGGGCTACAGTCTGTAACGTGACATTTATTTTACAGACCAGTGAATTAGGTGGAGCTCACAGGATGGACAGGGATTGATACTTGCTATTATTGGAAATCTTTCTTAACACCCACAAGGGAAATGACTAATCACTGCCAATCTTCACTCTTCCTTTCTAGTAAAAGGTCCTTCATGACATCCTAGTGGTTTTTCACATTGAGGTCCACTTGCGATTTAGGCTGTACGTGATTATTTATTCTCACATGACATTTTCTAGTTTCTGGCAAGGGTGGTTAGGGCATTAGATTTGTGACCAGAGAGTTGCAGGTTCAAATCCCACCAACACATTTCTCTTTGTTCAAAAACTTTAAGCCATAGTCAACCAAACTCCAGTGCTTTTCCCAATTTCTGGCTTACTACAATGCCATAGTAACCACCTAGCAAGAACACACCCTATCAACCAAATGAGACACCATGGCAACCATCTAAAAACACCACGGCAACCACTACAGTTACCATAGCGACCGGTTCTGCTGTTACAAGTTTCCTTGTATTGAGCCACCAAAAAGCAGCTTAGGCTGAATTGGACAGGGCAAAAACGCTGTTGGCCACTGACTATTGTTTTTTTTTTAATAAAACAAAATTAACTGAAAAACGTAATACTATCCGAATCTGCTGAGAACTAAAATCCTTTAACCATAAGACAACAGAAATGGGATTTAAAATACGTTTTGCATTTTCTGTAATATTTTTTGTTCGATATCAGCATAATTACAAGTAGCAGTAATTAACTGTAACAAGTATTAACTGTAACAAGCTAAACTGTGAGGGCAAGATAATGGTAATATTCTCACTTGTTGTATGTGTGTGTGTATGTATGTGTGTGTGTGTGTGTGTGTGTGTGTGTGTGTGTGTGTGTGTGTCTCTGTGGGGCTACCCCTTGCATTGATGGGAGAGTTGAAAACAACATTCTTATCAGGAATAAAATTGCCTCTTGTGTGAACGGTGCACAGCTGAATGTTCGATGGTGCTACATTTTCACATAGAACATAATGGTGGTACATAAGAGAGGCAAATATTTTTGTAAACAGTGTAAACCATTTGAAAATCATCGCTGAAGAGGCAGACTAATAGAAATGTGTTGGTTGTTGTGGCACCATGAAAACAGTGTATTTAAAATAGGCTGTTTTTGCAGTTTCCATATTTGAACCATATGGACCTAGCAAATTCAGCTCAGGAATCCAGGCTACTGATGACTGGAGAATGCAGTACGTTCAGTCTGCATTTGACATCTCACCTCAGCTTGAGAGCCTCAATTCAAGGCTGCATTTTCACCGAACAGGAAATACACCAAATTGTTTTTGTGTACATATTCACAATGTGTGCCTATAAAAGGACTAATGGCAGGAATAACTGTGGTAGTTATGGTGGAAGTATTTTGTCATTTGAGAGAGGACCGCAAAACCATTGAATAAAACTTTGTTCACTCCATTTGTGTAAGCGGTGCATTTAAAAGCCTGAGAGCCTCTGTGGGGAAAAAAAAAAAAAAAGCACAAAGTTCACAGATTTTCAGGGCGTTGCACCTGCAGACGATAGTTATGCAGCATGACGCTCAGCTTTGACTGACAGATTGAGTCTCTAACTCTTGCTGTTCTGCTTTAATTTCGCACGGCTCCGACTTTAAGCTGACTCACAGCTGCTCAAAGCAGTGTGAAGTTTCACCACGAGGGACAACAGTGACGTGTGTGTTTGATCCATGAGGTGGGTTCACACATCCAAGCATCTGAGTTAAATGTGCTTTAAAGAAAGAAAGAATAAAAAAAAGTGAATGCGTTATGAAACGCATTCACGTAATAATTTTTGTTTTTTATAACAGGCAGTTCCGCACTTGTCTAATCTAGTTTTTAAGAAAACAATTAAGAAAACCTCTGATATTCACTTAAGTTATAACAAAAAATCTGCAGTAGCTCCTAAATATCACATGCTGTCTACTGATTTTTCACAATACAAAGATGAGCTTTCAAAGCTGTCTTAAATCTTTGATTTTTACATTTAGCTCTTAACAAAGTAGCACTTCTGTTAGATCGGACCAGAATTAGACTGTTAGACTGGACTTCACTCTCTAAGCACATCCAAGCCTTGAATGTCCATGACCCTGCCTCTGGTTCACCGGTCGTCCTTCGCTGGACCACTTTTGGCAGGCACTGACCACTGCGTCTCAGGGACACCCAACAAGACCTACCATTTGGAAGATTTTCTGACCAAATCATCGAGCCATCACAATTTGACCCTTCTCAAAATCACCCAGACCCAAGACTGTAACAAGATATCCAATGTTATTCACCTCACCTGTCAGTGTTTTCAATGTAATGGCTGATTAATATATGTGGCAATACATAATACACATACATAAGTTTTACACAACCATATTCCATCTCTCTTTATCCTTTAAATTATAAACTCATATTTAAAAAAAAAAAAGTGTTTTTCCATTATATTGGTACTTAAGCATACTGGTATTAGACTGAAACGCAATGTAAATTGATACGCTGTCTTCAAATAACATAACTGATGTCAAAAGGTAAAAAAGTTGGAATGGTTCGTGTCTAGCCGACACTGTCCAAATTCGACCCAGTCTTAAAACTATAAGAAAATCGCCATTTACATTTTAATTTGGCGATGTGGAATAAAATGTACATATGACCCCTCAAGCCAGGTCCAAAGAAAGCAGAGGCCCCCACCAGGAGCATGGAGAAACACAGACACCATCAGAAATGCTGAGCCCTTTACACTTTAACACATTTGACACTTTTCCCTCCTATCTGTCTTCTGCCTGTCTGCATCAGTCTATCTCATGCCCTCGGTCTGTCTGTCAAAATACAAGGTCCCATCTGCTCTTTTATTACAGGCCCAATTACATTTTACGCCGATGCCTCAATGTGAGTAAGTCGTCACTTTT
>JBBJLS010000113.1:139715-169962 GCA_037577275.1 Bryconaethiops microstoma
AAAAACTGAAAGCAGATCTGAAATCAGCATGAAAAACTGGTTTAGAAAAGTGTGTTGTGGTTTCTGATGATTACAGATTTTTGTTGACCTTTGTAATCAGAGATGAGAATCTGCTGGAGTTCAGGATGGAGAAACATTCATGTAGAAAAGAGCTGATGACTGGTGTTTCATTCTTAAAACTATGAATTTATGACTTATTTACTGTATATTATGTTAATGAGCTGTTTATGTTGTTAACGTTAATTAGTTGTTTATTTTGTTCATGAGTTGGTGTTATGCTAATGAGCTGTTTATGTGTAATGAGTTGTTTGTGCTGTTTATGATTATGGTGTTGTTTATGCTGGTAAGTTTCTTGTGTTAATGAGTTGTTTATATTATATTAATAGATTGTGTTGTTCAGTTTAATGGGTTGTTTACAGTATGTTAATAGATCGAGTTATGTTTATGAGCTGTTTGTGTTGTTTATATGTTATGTGTATTTCTACGTTAATAAGTTAGAAATACACAATAAGTTGTTCATGTTAATAAGTTGATTACATGGTTTATGGTAATGAGTTGTCTGTGCAATGTTAATGTGTTGTTTATGTTAATGAGTTGTTTGTGGGGTTTATGTTAGTGCATTGTTCATATGGTTTAGGTTAATTGTATTATTTGTATTGTGTTCATAAGATGTTTGTGTAGTTCATGTTAATAAGTTGTCTGGATGGTTTATGTGAATTCTTTGTTAGGTTTATGTTAATGCGTTGTTTATGTTGTTAATGTTAATGAGTGTGCATGTGTGTGTGTGTGTGTGTGTGTATGTGCTCCAGGTTTGGAGTGAGAGGGATTTTTTATTTCTAAAGAGAAAGCTGCTCTCTTCTCATCCTCACAGCCACTATTTCCGAAGGTGAGTCGCTCTGAGGTCCCTGCAGGCTACAGTCATTCTCCTGTTGTTAAAGGGTGCATAACAGACTAAAATAATATAATAAAATACAGTAATATATTCAATAAAACATTTCACTTAGTACTAATAACCTCAATAAAAATGAACTAAACTTCAATATGTGGCCGAACATCGTTGGCTACCTGTTTGCACAACAGGGACTGTTTTCACAAACCACCTCAGGAGCTGGAGCGCTGATCTAGAGTTTCTATGATGTCACAAATACAGAGGGATCTTATCCCAGATCAGTCCTGCCTTGTGAGCAAGAGCTCTGGTGCCACCTATGGCATTGAGGTATAGTTCTTTTTTACCACTCATAGTAAGTCATATTGTGTCCTAAACCATGCCCACTAGTCTAATACACCTTAATAAAGAGCTGGATGTGGTTTGAGGATCCGCACAAGTTTTAAGGGTGTGTTTGTGGTAACTATTGACATCTACTGTTAGCGAGGTTAGCTTAATAGCTCCAGTTCTAAAGTAAAGAAGATCAGTTTGGACTCCATACATGTGTCGACTGATCTGTATAAAACTGTAAAATTGATTTTATGTAATTCTAGAAATAACTCTTTGCTAGTCCCACTTTTGGCATTTTTTAAACTCTGAGTTAATTAACTGAACTGATTTGTCAGAATTCTTTTCCTAATTCTTAATCCCATGATCGCTGTCCTGGTGCTAAGGGTGAAAAGCCTACTGCTTTCATTTGGAGCAGGAATTTGACTCTTTTTCGACCTCTGTGGATTAGAGGGAACCAAAGCTGCTGTATAAAACCTCCCAAAATGAATGTATATCTGTGTTTGGACTCCCTTAAAAACCCTCTGATCTGAAGTTCTATGAAAAAAAGCTGCCCCAAAGGAGTGTGTATAGTTTTGAATAGTGTGTGTGTGTATAAATGTGATCAAAGTATGTTCTCTGGTTATTTTACGGGCAGTGGTGTGATCGGAAGTGGACTTGCCATTTTCTCCAGACACAGGATCCAGAATGCTTTGCTGTGTCAATACTCCCTCAATGGCTACCCCTACATGGTGAGTCTGAACATTGATTTTCACAGTTTGATCGTGTAACCATGGAGACAGGGGAGGTGCTTTCTCTTTATTCAACATAATTTTCTTTAGCTTACAATTGAAAGTTTCTTCAACTTAATGTTTTCTCTTGACCAACTTAAGAGTCTTCTATTGACAGACTTGAGAGTTAACTATAGACCGATGTTAGAGGTTTCTATTAGACTGGCTTTAGAGTTTTCTGCTGACCAAATTTAGACTTCACCTGTTATTGACTTTACAGTTGTCTTTTGACCAACTTCAGAGTTTTCTATTGACAGACTGTAGAGCTTTCCAGTAACCAACTTTAGAGTTTTTTTATTAACTGACTTTACAGTTTTCTACTGAAAGAGTTTACAGTTTTCGATTGAGCAACTTTAGAGTTTTTACTGAGTATGAGTTTTTATTGACTATGTTTAGAAATATTTAGAATAAAAACATAATGTTTAAGTTAAAACTTTTTATTGTTTGCTATTAACTGAGATTGGAATTTTCTATGGAAAATTTTTATTGAAAGAGTTTGCCAGCTTTAGACTTGTCTATTAAAAATCTAAAATACATGTAAAGAAAATGTAGCATATCGTGTTAAAAACCTCTGTGTGCGCGTGTGTGTGTCTCAGGTGCAGCATGGTGACTGGTTTGGAGGGAAAGCAGTTGGGCTGGTAATTTTGGACGTGTTTGGGCTGAAGGTGAATGCCTACGTAACACACGTAAGTCTGAACTCTCTGTTTACGAAATTAAAGCAAGAGTGCCGGTCAGTCATCCTAAGGATTGTTCTCTCTGTCTTTCTGTCTCTCTCTCTGTCTATCTCTCTCTCTCTCTCTCTCTCTCTCAGTTACATGCTGAATACTCCAGAGCTAAAGACGACTACCTTCCACACAGAATTGTCCAATCATGGCAGCTGCTGCAGTTTGTTCGGTAAAATGAAAGACAAATGTGTTATTATACACAACCAGTCAAAGGTTGATTCACACACTGAGATTTTCTATATAAATAACTCAATGTTATTTGCTAACGAATACATTTTCAGTATGTTTCACCTTTTAAGTCTGAAAATGTCCTATTTTGTATTAATCACTAGTACTGACCTATAAAAAGCCACCTAATATAATTATAACTATATTGTGGATCATCAGACAAGTGTTAGATGTTTAATAAGCTATTAAGTAATTAAACAGTTAACAATTGCATTAAAGTTAAATGACCGTGTAGAACAACAAGTTAATAGGATGTCAGACATGCAGACATGTTAGAGATCCTTTCATCTGATAAAGGGAACTTGTTTATATTTAACATTTTCAATCTTAGATGTTCACTCAACAATGTTCCAGTGTTTAACAGGAATAAAATTCTGCAGTTTATGACATAAATGGACAAGTGGTAAAAACCTGTGTTTCATAAAACTTTTTGACTTATAGACATTCATTTTACTGTAAAATAATCATTCCACTTACACTGTGGTGTTTCCCACAGGAGCACGTGTGGTGACGCGGATGTGGTGGTTGTTGGTGGAGATTTGAACATGCACCCTCAGGACCTCGGGACCCGGCTGCTCCGAACACAGACAGGCCTCCGCGACTGTTACACAGAAGCTCATATGTTTGATGTGAGTTCGGTCTTCAACTGAACTTTAATGCTGCCCTTAAGGCTCAGCTCTGTCTCACGGTGAAAGAAATGCAGATTCTCTACTAAAGGTGTTGTTGGTGTAAATAAGGTTTTCCATTGCACCGTAGAACTCCAAATTGCTCCCTATACTCATTTAAGCTTAAGAGTTCCAGTACTGCAGCAAGAGTTCTATTACTTAGGCCAGGTCTACATTAGTGCCCTCAGAGCTTTAAAATGCCTCTAGAGCTCCATTACTTCCCTTAGAGTTTCATTATTGCCTCCAGAGCTTCGTTATAGCCCATGGAGCTCTATTATCCCTGAGGGTTTCATTACTTCACCCTAGAGCTCTATTATTTTCCAGGGCTTCATGACTATCCCCAGTGCTCCTTTATCCCCCCTAGAGCTTTAATACTAGTTTCAGAGCTTCATTGTTCCCAAGGGCTTTATTATTACCCCTAGAGGTCTATTATTCCCCAGGGCGTCATTACTATACCCAAAGATCCCTTACTACCCCCAGAGTTGCATTACTACCCCAAAACTCCATTTGCCTCAAGGACTTCATTATCACTCCTAGAGCTCCTCTATCCCCAGTGCGCTGTTACTGCTCCTTGAGCTTTATTACAACCCCTAGTTCTTTATTACAGTCCCTAGAGCTTCATTACTGGCCTCAGATCTCTATTACTACCCCAGTACACCATTGGTGCCCCTAGAGCTCCAATTTCCCCAAGGGTGTCATTATTGTACTTAGAGATCCATTATGCCCCAGAGCTTCAGTACTGCCCTCAGAGCTCTATTACTGTACCGACTTTCTTTTACTATCCCCAATGTTTCATTACTGCCCCTGGTACTCCATTACTAACCACAGGGCTTCTTTACTGCCCCCAGAGCTTCATTACTACCCCCAGTGCACCATCACTGCCCCAGAGCTTCATTACTAACCCCAGTGCACCCCAAACCTCCTGCTTCCCCAAGGGCTTCACTATTGCTCCTAGAACTAGCCCAATTATGCCCCAGAGCTCTATTACTGCCTCCAGAGCTCCATTTTCCCCTAGGGATCCATTACTGCCCCAGAGATTTCATACTATACACAATGTTCCATTACTGCCCCTAGAGCTTTTTCACTACCTCCTGCACTCCACTACAGTCCCCAGAGTTTCAAAACTGCCTCCAGTGCTCCATTACAGCCCCTAAAGATTCATATTTGCCCCCAGATCTTCATTACCATCCCAAAACTCCATTTACAGTGTTCAGATGCAGTGCATGTCTTTACCAAGGCGAGTGCTGATTTGCAGATTGGAAGTTGGGCATCCTTATACTGTTTCAGTTTTTTGAAAATATACAACAATATCTATGCATCTACATCTGGCAGGGATGTGAGGATGGCATCACACTCATAGCTGACAACCACTTCACTAAAAAGCAGGACCTCATTCCATTTGAGAAGGGCATCAGGATTGATTACATACTCATGAAGGTGAACCAACTCCTGTATTCTGTTTTCTGCATGAACATATGAAATATTTGTTGCCTTCAGAAATGGGTGACAGTAGTTCTGTTTTCTCTCCAGAGCTCTGAGAGTGTGAATCTAAGGTGTCAGTCCATGTCCACCACCAAAGGTTCCGTGTCTGATAAACCTTTCCCTTACTCTGATCACGAAGCTCTGACCACAGAGCTGGTCCTGGAGCAGTCAGAGAGGACTGACCCATGTAGAAACAGGAAAATAGATGTAACAGGTATGACTTTAGCTTGGCTTTTAGAATTAAAAGGGCCCATATTTTACATTTTTCTTGCATTTTAGTTTTTAGTGTCACGTTTCATTACTATTACTATTAATAATAAATACGTTTTATTAATATAATTATGGGCTAATTTTTAGGACATTTCTCCTCTGATGCGGGTTGAAAAATTGCTATGGGTTCCAACTCTGACACAACGTACTTCTATACAGTTAACTGATCGGATGATCAAAGGGCGAGTACTGATCATTTAAAGATTATAAGGGAGGGAGTCTAAGAGCAAACAATGACATCAGCCTGCACTGCCGGCTACGGCGGCTGCAAAGTAAAAAAACACAGAGCAAAAATTCAGTCCTGTGGAACTAAAGACACAGCAGACTCATAAACAGACTTAAAGACCGTAAAACTCAGTGTGACACTGTTTTTAAAAAAGCCCACCAAGACTTGTTTAACACTGCTAGCAACGTAATGAATTAGAGGCCATATCTTAACATTTCTGGGATCATGTTGAGTCTGAAAGACAGTAGCGTGACAGGTTAAGTTGGTCAGCAATTTATGTGCTGAACAGATTTTTCTCTGATTCTCTAAGCTGTTTGTCTCCATGTCCTCACACGTAGCACCCATCTGTGTACGTTAGAAATAAGCTTCTCACAGAAATGCATTCTAGTTTCTACTTGTGATTTTATGTATTTAAAACAGTCACAATTTATTCTACAAATGATCATTTTCAAAAAACTCTATTTATTCATTACAATTAAACAGGCTGTTTCTCTGACTGTGCCTTCAGGACTGTAAAATGCAAATGACCTCTTCTCTGATTGTCTGCAGTCTGGCCTGAATACCTCCTTATACCTTTGTTGTGAATGGGCTGGGCTAAACTGCAGCTGGCTTATGAGTGGTTAAATAAGTTGGTTTTTGTGACATCACATATTCAAAATTCTTAGTTTCCATATGGACTGTGCAGACCGTAAACAGCTTGTTTGAAACTTTAACAGTGCTTACACAGTGTTAAACTCTTTTATTGCAAGAAAGCAAGGAAAAATCAAAGTGCAAGCCAAGAGAAAAGAGCAATTTTCAACAATTAAAATACTTGATTACTTTTTTGCACATACTAAGACCTCTACTCTGGGTTTTGTCTCCATGGGTCTTTATTATCATAAATATTGCAAATTATGCAAAAATGATATATTTCTGTTATTGGTTACCCACCCATCTCTCCTCAGAAGCATCACTGACTGAGCAACTGGCAGTAACAGATGAAGCCTGTACTGTTGTGAAGGAAGGTTTGGTCCAAACGGAGGATCTGCGGGTGAAGGCCACGCGTCTGCTGGCTGCAGGTCTTCTTCTCCTGCTTCTTTCTGTGGCTCTTATCCCCACCTCCTGCTCTTTATTCACTCTGGGGCTACTAGGGACCATGTGTTTTGGCTTTCTTCTTTCCGGAGCCCTCCTCTACATCTTCTTCACCACAAATCTGAAAGATCTGAGAGAGACTGAGGGCCAGATGAAACTGAACTCAAATCATCTCCAGGCCAAGCTCTCAGCGTTCAGGAGGTCTGTGTCCACATCTTCAGAAAGATCTCCAGACTTCCAACCTCTCAACCACTTCAGGCAAGAGGAATAAGCCGAAGCAGATCGAGCTCTCCATGTGCCTCCTCCATAGTGTGGTCAAGGTTATAAACCTGGTATTAACCCTTCATTCTGAGAGAATCAATCATGCAGTTTCTTCAGCAGTTTTCATGTAATATGGCTTATTCATAGTCCGGTACATTTAAAGGGCCAATTTTCTATACATTTCCTGTATTAATCCCACCCCGCACCCAGCCTCCACCTAAAGTATTTACCAAAATCAGTTTACATTACTGTTTTAATGCACTAAATATATAGTTTACGTTACCTGTGCCTTTAAGATATGTATATGTAAACAAATGTCCTGATTGGTCGCCCCGTACCACGCCTCATTCAGAAACACACATTATACCGTCATTGTTCGTGGATGGGGCTAAACTACTGTAGGCTAAATAGGCTGTTTAAATCTTTTGTTTTCTGTGACATCACAAAAACAAGTGATTGAACCGTTTTTCCTTCTTAGTTTCCATATTAGGATTGGACACTACATTAAACTCTTATTTGGTATACACTACCAGTCAAACATTTTTATTTACACCTTAGGTTTTTTACCACTTATCCATTTCTTTCAAAAATTGTTGATTTTTATTCTTGTTAAACCTTGTAAAGTTGCTAAGTGAACAAATATAAATGAAAATATCTCAAATAAAGTCAGTTTCCTTTAGAAGATGAAAGAATCTATAACAGTGCATGTCTGACATCCTATTAACTGGCTCTGTGGTGAGTCAAATTCTAGACTGTCGTTTAACTTTAAATGCACTCGTTAACTTTTTCATCACTTAATAGCTTGTTAAATAGCTAACACTTGTCTTGTGATCCACCTTATATAAGACACTTTATGACAAAGGTTCAAATGGTGAACATACTATACATTGTTTTATCAATGAAAACTGAGTGTATTTTTCGTAAATATTAAGTAACATGCAAATGTACAAAATCTCAGTGTGTGCCAAAATGTTCGACTGGTAGTGTAAGTTTTAAAAAAATCAGTTTTCCATGATATGGGCCTTTCAGAAAGTATTCAGACCACTGTTTTCAATGTTATTACATTTTTTCCCCATTAATATGAAACACCACATTAAAAAGCATAAAGGTTTTGTAGACCATTTACTTTGATGCCTGAAACTGAGCTCAGGTGCACGTTGTTTCCATTGATTGTACTCAAATTAAAGTGATAAGAAAATAATCAAAAAGAGGTAGTTATAAGTCATAAAGTTTTAAATAGAAGTTTAATGTTTATTTTTTTTAAATCCACTGTAAACGTCTTTTCTGGTGCTGCAGAAGCCTTTCAGAGGCACAGAAGTGCAGAAATTACATAACAGCCTAAGCAACACAGAGATATGACTGTTTATTAAACAAAAAGTAAATTTATCAAAACTTCTTTTGAACTAGGTTTTGATAAAAATGTCATTAAACAAAAACACTACTTTAGACTTGTGTCACATCAGAAAAGTCATTTAGGCATCCAAAAAGCACAAATGTTTAACTTACAAACCCAGAAACAAGGCTTTTCTGGGGCTTCAGAAAGGAGCGCAGGCATTGCATATTCAGCACGAGAAACACAGAGATATGACTTTATTTAAATAGGCATAAATTACATTAGCAAACTATGTTCCCTAACAATACAAAACATATGTAATTTAAGTTTACATATTATGGTAATTATTTGCTAATATTACAAGATAACTTAAATATATAACAAGAATTACAGGGAACAAAAATTTGTCCACAATACAAAAACTGTCCTTGACAGATTAATTTGAAAAACCTCTATGTCAATCAGGACATATGACAGAAAGGACTGTTGAGTTGATTTATGTCTGGTCTGGGAGCCTCTACTCTCGCCTGTGTTTCCGAAGGCAGTGGTTTAAACTTGTGGGTTGTGGGGGTACAACCAGAGAGCCCTTGGTTATTTCATTTTTTATTTATTATTATATAATCCAACACAGATTTAATATGACATATTTTTGTAGTATTACTTGCAAAAATAAAATATTTATGTCGGGCTCATTGATTGGTCTGTTGTCTAGATTGTCTAGATTTTTTATTTTCATATATTGCAAAAATATACATCGCATCACTTCATTTTATTACTGTACTCCGCCATCCCCCTTTTTGTTTTCTACCCATAAGGCATTGCAGTTGCCTGTTTGTCGTTGTATTTGTTTGGTCTGAATCAATAAAGAGTAATTATTAAAAAATTATATATTATTCATATTTTGAAAATGTCCTAAATCGCTTTCATGTACAAAAGAACAAGTGCTCTCTGCGCTCTGCAATCCATAGTAGTGTTGAGTTTTTCATACTGGAAGCATTTTACTGAGAAAAACAAATCACTTTTTTCTACTCTTTTCAATAGGAGAGATGTTTTGCGTAGTTTTTTCATGCCATTTTGTGTGGAGCTCTCCAAGAACCCTGAGCTGAAAAAATAAATAAATTCTAAAGTTAATAAATAAAAAGTGGTCAATGCATTCATCCTGAGTGTTTTATTTTTGTGTTTTTAACGGTGTGAATTTTCACAGATGAAAATCAACACAATATAACAGCATTGTAAACAAAAAGGACAAAACTTTCTGCCTAGAACAATAATGAAACTAGGGTTCTGACGCTGTCGCTGTCGCTTGGCAACACAGAGATGTGATGCCAGGAGTGACATCAAAAAATGCAGTGTGAACCTAGTCATGTCCTTTAAACCTCAACACATTAAATGAGGCATTGTAAGTGGAAAACAACCACTTTCCCCAGTTTCCCACAAAATACCCAACCCTATAAGGGACTGACAAGAAGCAATCAACTACCAGCTTCTTCTGGGGAGTAATCAAATTCCTGTGAGGGCCAGTGCCCCCTCTCCCAACCACACCACTGACCACATGCACTTACACTTTGTAGTTAAATAAGCCTCTGGCTTGTCAGACTGAAATCTGATTACTATAATAATCAAGTGTCATAGGTTTCAGACGATGGTATTCTGAACATCTTACAAGCCATCAAGGTGCCTTCTCACACCAAAGGACAGTCCATGACACTGCATGTGTCGAAGGGTCCCCCCTCATGCACATGTCTCTCTAACGCAGGGGTCTCAAACCTGTCCAGAAAGGGCCGCCGTGGGTGCACGTTTTCATTCCAACCAAGAAGAAGCCACACCTGAGTAACTGAAAACCAAGACCATCTGATTACAGAGGTGGAATCAGGTGTGCCTCCTGCTTGGTTGGATAAGTGTGCCTGAAGCTCTGGCAACACTTTGAGAAGTAATCAGATTTTTGCCAGTGTGGAAATGACCCCGAAGGATGAATCTCCTGCTGCACTCCAAGCTGCCGATGTTTAAGCACAGGCGCCGCTGCAGAGTGTTCTGTACGGTAAACCTCTTGCCACATTTGAAGCAAGGGTACAGCATTCCATGAAACTGCAAGTGTTGTTGGTTCCAGACTAAGGTATTCCGAGCAAGTCTACAAGGTACCTTGTCACACCAAAGGACAGTCCATGACATTGTATATGTCGTAGGTTCCTGCATCCGTCTTCATGCATGTGTGTCTCTTTAAAGTATGCGAGTGCCTGAAGCTCCGCCCACAGTCCGAGCAGTAATAGGGTTTCTCGCCAGTGTGAATGCGTTGGTGTCGCTGGAGATGTCCCTGAAGGGTGAATCTCCTTCCACACTCCAAGCAGTGGTACGGTTTCTCTCCAGTGTGAATGCGCCTGTGCCGCTGGAGGGTGTTCTGTACAGTGAAACTCTTGCCGCATTCAGAGCAGATGTACGGCCTCTCTCCAGTGTGTGTTCGGCGGTGCAGCTGAAGAGTATTCTGTGTGGTGAAGCTCCGTCCACACTCTGAGCACCGATACGGTTTCTCACCAGTGTGGATACGCTGGTGTACCTGGAGGTGCCTCTGGAGAGTAAAACTCTTCCCACACTCTGAGCAGCGGTGTGGTTTCTCTCCGGTGTGTATGTGCTGGTGGGTTTTAAGGTTGCATCCGTTGTTAAACCTCATCCCACACACGGGGCAGCGAAACGGTTTCTCTCCGGTGTGGATGCGCAGATGCAGCTGAAGGTGACTGTGTTGGTTGAAACTCTTGCCGCACTCAGAGCAGTTGTACGGTTTCTCTCCTGTATGAATACGCTGGTGCGTTTTGAAGTTACATCCATCGCTAAAGCTCTTCCCACAAACCAGACACTGATACGGTTTCTCTCCGGTGTGGATGCGCTGGTGGATTTGTAGATTACGTTGCTGGATAAAACTCTTTCCACACTCGGAGCAACAGTACGGCTTCTCTCCTGTGTGAACATGCTGGTGTCGTTCAAGACTACTCTGTACGGTAAATCTCCTCCTGCACTCCAGACACTGATACGGCTTCTCTTGTGTGTGAATCCGCTGGTGTCGTCGGAGATGAGCCAGTTGATTAAAAGTCTTTCCACACTCAGAGCAGTGAAACGGTTTCTCTTTGCTGGTCTGTCCAAGAGACTCATTAAGGAAAATACCAGAGTTCATAAGCTCAGAGTTGGTGCTTCCTCTGGGTGCCACGTCCACACTGAACAACTTCTCATTTCTGCAGTGGATTTTTTTCATCTTCTGATGTATTTACAGACGTCCATTCAACTCGCCACGAAGGCAGCATGTAGCACCAGAAGAAGACTTGATTCATTCCTGAAAGAGAAAAGAGAATGTAGCGGAATAGCGCTTAATGCCAATGTTTGATTAGCTTGTTCGTGTTATGTACGAACACAGCACACAGTATGTCTTCATTTAACCCATTCACCAAGTGAAGCAGTGGGCAGCCAACAACGCAGCGCCCAGGGAGTGGTATGTGGGGATAGTACCTTGCTCAAGAGTACCTCAGTGGTGCCATTCGCGGTCCTAGGACTCAAACCTACAGCCTTCCAATCACAGGGGCAACTCCCTAACCACCAGGCCACCAGCTGCCCATTATTATTAATTGATTAATTAGTAATAACAATGATCACCATAAATATTAAACAGACAAACAGGAAAACGGGTGCAAATGACTGCAGATGATCAGGCGGTGATCAGTATACTGTTGGTGCTGAATGCTGAGTGGTTGGAACTCCTTTATCTAGACTCCTTGTATCTTTAAGCACTTTACTACCTGTCACAGGATTATTTTAGTCTACTCAATATGACGAAGATAACAGGCACAAAAACCTGCAGTCACACCAGCCCATTGTGTATAAGATTGGACACCACTGATTTAAATGTTTAAGAAACCTTTACAACACAATCAAGGAAGCTTTTAGACTTGATTAAAAATACATATTTAAACACCGGCCGGCAACAAATGTATAGGGAGTCCATTAAGAAATGTCCATTAAGCTCTGTTTCTTACTGTAGAGGAGAGCAGTAGAATGTATAATGTATGTAAATTATCCTGATATTCCTGAAAGATTATGCTGATATATATGCATATCTTTCAGTTTTTATTTCATTCGTATCATGTTTACAGCACCCACATGCTCTGATAATGTCTCTCATACACACAAACAAGGGAAAAACAACACAATGAACACGTCTGGTCGCTCACAAACACACGGGGGAGACATCTGTTAGGACACACGCTAAAATTATTCTGTAAAATTATGCAGCAGCTATTTGAGTGATGACAGACTGCTTACTGCTTTGCACTATGCATGAAAGCTGTTATTGCATTAACAGAAATGAGGGATAAGCAATGTGCCTGAACAGTATCTGATGCTAAATAAAAGCCAGGCTTTCCTCTCCTGTTCCCAGCCCAAGAGTGTGTATTCATTCTTTAAAAGAGCTCGCGCAGAGAGAGAAGTTGGGGAAATGAGCTGAAATGTCTTTGACGGGGAATAAGGAGGTCATACATGGTTTAACTAAACAAATCTGGTTTCCTTTGGTGTACAAAAATGCTAATCCTACTGAAACATAACTGCTGCTATATTTTCTCTCTATTAGCCATTCAAATAATATATTGTTGCATTCTAATTAGAATGCATAGGATTTGTTTTTTTATAGCTACAAAAATAAAATCAAAGGTAAAAGCATAATTACATCTGACCCCAGATTTGAAAGCTCATTTCATTACATATTCATCAATAAACTCCAACATTGTCTCACTAAACTAACGTCACAACATCTAATGTGCAAGTTAGGTATATAATATAAAACCATGTTAACCAGACACAGTTAAAGGACCTGCAGATTTGCTTATTAAGGGTCTTGTAAAGCATCTTTGTACCGTATAAGATGCATTATATGAGAAATAAGCAAATGCTATGCCATTACCTGTAAACTCAACTGTTGTAAAACTGACACTATTAAGATTTCTAGGTGTTGCGAATGCAATTTTGATTTGCAGTCTTTCTTCCAAGAAACTGATGAGGATACAGTTGGATTTTTATGCTATATTTGTATATATTTTTTAATGAAAAGATCCATGACATGCATCAAGCCTTTACATTAAAGTGATGTGAGTCATGTATGTGTATGTGTTTGTAGATTCTCTTGTGTTAACTGGAAAGTACAAAAGACACTAAAATGTTGCAAAATTCTTAAAGATGAAACGATAAAGCCCAGCCAGAAAGGTGTGTTACCATCTAAACATGTGAGAAAGCACTGTGACTGACTTGATGCAAATGAACAATGTATTCAATGTTTAGTGATTTTAATTTCTTCATTATAAAATGTGCGCTGAAATGAGATGTTTAATTTCATTGGTTATTATTCTAATGCCCTGAAGAGCTGAATAAGCTATCAATCATATGCTAATGATCCGAGGAGTCTGGGGGGCATCAATTAAATACAAAATGCTTTTTCTGCAATAACTGCAGGTCAGTTTTAACATAATCACCGTATTATGATGTCACTCCAAAGAGGTCAGAAGTGTATATATTTGGCTTGTGTGTGTGTGTGGTGTGTGTGTGTGTGCGTGTGTGGTGTGTGTGTGCAATAACTAGAGTTGCTCTGAGGGCCTTGAAAGCATAAAGACATGACACCATCTGGAACAGCATGATGGAGCGAGAGATAGAAAGTGAGAAATATACAGAAAGAGAGGGAAAATGAGAGGTGGGGAGAGAGATAGGATGACAGATGAGTGAGAGAGAAAAAGATAGACAGAAGGAGAACGAGAAAGAGAGAGAGAGAGAGAGAGAGAGAGAGAGAGAGAGAGAGAGATGAGGCAAAAGAGAGAGAAGGAAGGGGAGAGAATAGGAGCAAGACAGAGAGAGACAGAGAGAGAGAGAGAGAGAGAAAGGAGAGAGTGAGCTCCATTCACACCTTCTGTGGCAACCCTACCTGCAAAAGACAGCTGGCAGAAACATCTGGCAGGGTTTGGCTCTGTCGCCCCTGGATGTCTCTTTTTTCCTCAATTCCTCTCTCTCAGTTTATCTCTCTCTCCTTCTCTCTCTCTCTCTCTCTCTCTCCCTCCCTCCCTCCCTCCACCCCTAATCTCTGATCCTCACCCTTACCACCATAATGGAGAAAATTATATAAAACAGACTGCTACATATACAATGGAATTACTAATGCCTTAACATACAATTCATGACTGCCATGTACAAATATAAATTATAATTAATGTATTTTCCCCCAAAAAAGGTTGACAGTACAAGAATTGGTCCCATTAGGCTTCTGTAGAATTCTGGAAACACAACACTCATGTATGAGTTTTTAGATTTTACTAGCCAGATTATAGTATACCTGGTTTGGCTCATTCAGCACATCTTTAAATTAATTCTGGAGCTGTTGATGGAATTTCACAAGTTCAAGCAATGATTGGAGGCACCGAGAGAAAATCTAGAATCAAGCCTGTGTTATTCCTACAGCTCACAAAACCCTAACACTAACTTTTTACCAAAAAAATCCTGATTTTTAGACTTTGTTTGCATTTATTGCAATGTTAAGATGAGATAAATGACTTTTTGTAAAGGTTCCTTAGACTTTCGCACAGTACTGCATTTCACTTCTAGGAAAACAAGGCTCCTAACCCGATGCTAGCAGAGGCAATTCTAGGGCCGATGGATAATGAAGTCTGACAATACAATTGTAATTCATCCATTAAATTTGGAGAGGAGCTCCATAAATGTCAAAACAAACACAAGCAATAGAAAATCCAATAATGCCCCCCATCTAAAATGCAGCATGCTATGATTAGCATAAGCAATGCTTAAGCACTCGATCTGATTGTAATGTTTTCTGAAACAAAATAAAGGTTGGGTGATGGGGGAAGGTGTGTATGTGCACGTAATAAAGTTGTTTTGGCAGAGGCAGACAGAGGTAAAGCTGAAATGAGATGGGATCCGTTGGGAAATCACAGCAGAGCATAGCAGATTAGCACCGTGTTGCTTAAAAAAAAAAAATGCTAGCAAGCTAAACTAGCTGGAGCTTACAGCTACAAATAAAGGGCAGCGAGCACATGGCCGAAGTGCTTGTCTGGAATACTGCTGGCCAGGCTTCGAATCAAATGCTGCAGGGACAGAAAGATTGATGACTTTTAGCTGAAAGAAAGGGCGCTCCAGATGAGCTGGTAACATTAAGCTTAAAATGAAAGCTTGCTCATTTGCGCTTATTGTACATGAAGACCATTTTGTGAAGTTAGGAGCTTTTTGCTGACACAAGGGCCTTTGAGAACAAAACAAACACAGCATCATTACTAACTATACGCCCCACTGTTGAGACACTTTAAGATTAGGTCTTGTGTTTGGTCTCTGGAAAGTCTTGGAAACTTTTATTTTGTTACTGTACATAGAAGATCAAGCAAATAAGACGTTATCAGAAATGCAGCTTGAAAAAGTATCGACTGCCATTACAAATGTATGGGTTTATGTCACAGAGGATATCCCATCTCAAGCACAGAAGGCATTAACAGAGAGCAAGAGAATTTGACATTTCTCATTTCGTCACAATTCCTTGTTAAAGTGATGGTGTGACGTCTACCCACATCAGGGGCTGAACCTACACATAACTGCAAGAAAAAGATTTTAAGCCAAGGCAAACAGAATATGAATATATATCTTTGAAGTCCCAGAAATGATACGGAGCTATAGCCCAATAGCCCAGATCAAGTCATGCCAGAATTTTAACTTTGGGTGTCATCATACAGCTCTGTATTCAAACTATAATACAATAATATTATCCAAGTTTGTTGGATTGAACAGTGTTCAAATTGTAAAAGTGTAATTACTAACTCTGAGCTCCGTCTCTTTTTCGTGAAACAAAACGTTTTCATAATTGAACATGAAATAAATGAGAGAAGTAAACAATTTAATCATGGCCTCATTCAACAAGCTCCGAAGAGATGAAGATTAGTGGGATAAGGAACATCAATTATACATTCAAAACCTATCTTTTGTAGATTGTTTGTAAGAGTGTGGTTTGTTTATGTACAGCCTTACATTATTCTTTATAAACTTGAAGAATGAAGAGTGGAAAGAATGTAGACACTAGACTTTCCACAATCTGTGCAACACTACTGTCACCACATATTTAACGTGTTTTTAGTGTCACTGACCGTCGCATCCTCGATCCACCTGGCCCACCCTGTGGAGGGCGTCTGCGATCAAGTCTGGCAGTCTGCCATTCAGGTCCACGGACGCCAGGCAGCCCTGGTAACCGTCCCGGGACGCGATCAGTTTTGGCAGACTGTTATACATAGTCTTCCCCACACCACCTATGTACAGCTCTCCTGGAAAAGAGACAAAGAGAGAGAGAGAGAGAGAGAAAGAGAGAGAGAGAGAGAGAGAGAGAGAGATGGGTACAGAATAAATTTGATTAACAAAGAGATAAAGCACAAGGGCATAAAGGCAAAAGGAGAAAGAGACAGATTATTACATTGTGTGCACTTGCATAATTTTGAAAGCACTGTGAAATGCACATAACTCATTTCAACGCTGCAATCTCATGTAGAGACTAATGACTGCCTGAGGAAACTGAAGGAGTGAGAAAGAAAAAAAAAATGGTACAGAGAGAGAATGTGGCACAGGAGACATCAGAATGCACAAATCAAAACGGAAAAAAAAGAAGAGAGAACAAGAAAGGAACAAATGGAGTCAGAAACAGGGATAAAAGGGAACGATTGCCTTTCTAAAATCAGAGGTTATTCATTTGGGCGTTTTGGGATTGGTCTATAGTGAAATCTCTGCAGGCTGGAAAGAAGCTTTAGGGCAATTAGAATAAAGAATAGATCAGTGGTGCGAGAGAGAGAGAAAAAAAAAAAAGACAGAAAGGACGTGAGCGAGAATACTCAAAGTAGTGACTCTCAATTAAAAGACATGTGCAGATGTGGAAAAAGTGCTTTCCTATGTGTGCAAGTGGGTTTTATTTCTGTATGTGTAAAATACAAGCAGACTTTGATTGAAAGAGTGTTCAACTCCGTGCAAGTCTGTTACCAGCAAGAAAAGGTGTTGAGATCTGTCATCGGTTGAGAGGTGGGGGTGGGTGTGGGTGTGTGGGTGTGTGTGTGTGTGTGTGTGTGGTGCAGTCATACAGACTCCCTGAAGACTGTTTCAAAGCTCTGTCAAAGCCTTGTTATGCTCCAGCGTCCTGTGGCAACGTTGTATTCAATATGTTTACTGTGACAAATAGCTGAATCTTGGGCACAATGCCTGTGCCAAGACACAAAACCCAACACAACTGAAGTTGTGCGACTTCTCCCTCTCATACACACACACACACACACACACACACACACACACACACACACACACACTGTATATCATCATACTTTTGCTGGAGGACACTAACTGTGGCCCTTTATGAAGCCTGCACCATATTTATCAAAGTTTTGGACCAAGACCACCAATATATGGCTTTAATATTACATTTGTCAGCATGTAAAAGACTAATACTAGGGGTAAAATACTGATACATCATCTGAAAGTGGCAAAACTACAGGACTGACACAGCTGAAATGTTAGAATTCAATATCATTAATTGGATTTTTGATATTATTTAAACGAATAAGGTCTGCGGTACCAAACAGCTAGAGAAAGAGAGAGGGATATGTGGCCAGGGTGCCTCAAAACCAATCAGCGGAGCAAATGAAGTAATCTAACAATGATTACCCCACCGAAAGAGGGTGGGGAAGGCACACAGGGAAGGAGGGTGGGAGAGAGAGAGCAAGCTCCCATTTATTACTAGTTTGATCAATAAAATGGCAGTCAAGTCACATCTGTCCTCTCAAGGGCTCACCGAGAAGCGTCACGCATTAATGCGATTTACAGTACGCTACTTTCGTGCATGTTTGTGTACATTTATTTAATAGGCAGTATGTTTTGACACCCCTCACTTACCAGCTTTAATCACTCTCAGGGAGCTTCCAAAACGTAGTTTAACCCATTTATTAATAGACCCCCCCTAGCTATACTAAGACAGGTTTAAGCTTGTCATTACATACATTGCGGTAAAAATGGAATTCCTATAAAAAAACACACAGACATGTATTTCACTCTCCAATCCACTCCAATCCAACTTTATTCTAACAACACTAACAATAACAACGCTTGTACTGCTTATATCTTTACATACAAAAGCACTTGCTCATAGTTAGTGTTACACAACATATTCAAGCATTCTATATTAACCCACTTTGGACTGGTTCACTTGTTCCATCATCCCTTCAATCAGCCCATAGAGATTCCATATTAAAAATAGAGGGATAAAAGATGAGCTTGCTTTAATATTAATACATTCAAGTCACTATTTTTTGCCTGTAGGCATTATGAAAGTGTCCTTCATAAACAGCCGCAGAAATTTTCATTAAAAGGAAAAAAATTGTATCCCTGGTGTACAAATGCCTGTAAAAAAAAAAAAAAAAAGGAACAGAATATGTAAATAGAGGGAACTTTCATCTGTAGCCGACAGTTAATCACTGTTTAATAAAGTCATGGTCACGGCATACTAGTGTTTAAGGCAATGCACCTGAGACCGCAGAGTTAGTTTAAGAACATATCCTCACTTTTAAATATAAATTATTAGCAGTTCTATAAAGCAGGTATTTTAATTGCTTGGAATTTAGTTGATTTTTGTAGTCAACATCAGGAGAGTGAATTTGAAATGACTCTGGTTTATGATATGGTGCTCTACGAGGGATTTAATTCTTTGTTGTGGTCTTATTTGGTTCACTCCAAAGCACCATAAAATTGCTAGAAACCCCGTAATACGATGTCGGCTTTTCATTATGAATCATGAAATAATTATTTTGATGATTGAAAAACAATCATATGTACTCAGCTAACAAATATTTATATTTCATAAACACTATATGGACAAAAGCACTGGGGCACATCTGATTTTCAGGGTTTGATCCAACGTCAGTGTCTGACCTCATAAATGCTCTACAGAATGAATGGGCTCAAATTCCCATAGAAACTCTAAAAACTTGTGAAAAACCTTCCAAAAAGAGTGGAAGTTCTATTAGCTACAAAGGGGAACCAACTCCATATGGATTTTTATGCAATGTCATTAAAGTCCCTGTTGGTGTAATGGTCAATACTTTTGTCCATTTAGTGTACAGTAATCGTTCCAAGAGCACCCACGTATAGTGAAAAAACGCGCTGTTGTGTTTTGGTTTTAAAAAATGCCTATTTTTAATGCCTAAAAGTGCCTATTTTTACAGTGTAAACCCTAAATATGCCCCCAAATATGTTCCCAAACACTTTTATTTCATTTTAAACTCTGTACTGTACAGTTTACACTAAACTCTTGCAGGGCTAGAATGTAAATAAAGACATTAACACCAACTGCACTGTAATTCATGCACAGGCGTTTTCTTTGGTATGTGCTGTCCTTTTCTTTTGTATAAGCAGGGTAACAACAGTAATAATTTAATGTATTTTTTAGTCATAAAATAACAGTAAAATGTAGGAGTAATCACCAATCATTTCTTGTTCATCCTGCAGTGAGTTGTATTGTAGTGACCCGCCGGTTAAAGCAGACACTGGTCAGCTACTGAGCTCAACAGCCTCTTTTAACTTAATGTACAGTAATAAATATATAGAGCTTTAAGAAGGACAAAACGAAAAACAAGAGAAAAAAACAAGCATTATTAACCATCATAACGCAGCTTTCTTTGTGTTCTCTGGGCAGTAAGAGAGCGAGACAGTGGACTTTTCCAGAACGGCCGTGAGAGATTTAAGTTCAGAGAGAGATTTAAATTCAGCGCGGCAGAACGGACAGATTGCCAGTCCGTCCTTGTATACATTTTCGTTAAGGGTAATGTATTAATCTGAATTTAAAATGAAATCTCCACCCCCTGAACCACAGCCGTCGGCCTGTAATTCAGGAGGACAGGAAGGCGGCAGCCAATAATTGGAAATTTAGCTGAATTTATATTTTACTATGTATGTTTCGAAAATTTAGAAAAAAAACATATTGCCATGAAAAAAGCAACAAAAATAAAATTGCGAGAATATTTGCAGTTTCCGCGTATTGTGGAGAGTTCGGTTCTCAGAAAAAATCAGTGTGCGACTGAATCCACCGCTCATGATCCACGTAAAACTGGGATTACTGTACATCACATTTGTAACTTTAAGCACATTTGCGTTGAGGAACAGTTTTGTAAGCATTAAAACGATTCATCATTGAACACAAAATAAATACATGGGCATCTCCATATCAGATTCAGATACACATATTGCAGTTCTAATAAAAACATCTTATTTAAGACAAAGCCAGAGTCTCAACAGGCAGATTTACCAGTTTTTAAAGGTCAATATCTGGTAGCATTAATACATTTAAATCATCTAGCCACAACATTAAAACCACAGGCAGATGGTAATCATCTAGTTACAGTGACACCTGTAGAGGGTGCAATATATTAGACAGCAAGATACAAAACCCTGCATGCAGGCACACTTAGACAAAAACACATGAACACATACAGTACTGGCTTTATTCCAGAGATATCTGTGTGAGTTACACTTCTTTCTTACTGAGCAGTTCTACTTTCCTTTGCAGTGTGTATAAATAGGACACCCTTATAAGTACCCTCCCCCACCCCCACGGCTACACTATGCTGCAGAGCTTTATTAGCATGATTGCATCAGCAATCACATTACTGTTCTTCTTAAGTGTTATTTTTTTTCATTTTATAGCTGAATTTGGGGGGCACTTCTCCTCTTAGGCTGTTTGAGATATTGACAATGTGCCAATTCCGACACGTGAGTTATACACCATCCCTCCCGAGTGCACATGCATGCAACTTTTCAGTCGGTTGGTCGAGGCCAAGTATTGATCGTTTAAAGTCGTCGCAGTGCCGAACGAAGCAAAATAGGGGTCTAATGCAGGTGTGACTGGAACATCTGCTCATAAACTGCTTATAAGAGGCTACAGCACAGGACAGTTATGAAAAGAAAGACACGTGTCACTGTTGTTCTAGTTCATAAAAAAAAAAAAATTATCATCTTGTTTCTAGTGGTGCTAGTTAGTCAGCAAGTTGCTAGCCAGATCAGTTAGCGGGATTCGGAACAAAATATGCCTTCTGTGGGTGATCTATCTGTTCAAATTTGGCCTTAAAGAGACTAAAGTGTGTTCGTTTGAGGGTTTTCTCTGCTGTTTTAATTCCTCTCTTTTGAAACCACCTGGTTTTTCCCCACCCATTTTCAGTTTGGAAAAATGAGCTTATATGTATCCTTAGGAAGCTGAAATGTGATGAACGAAAAACATTTGTAACTGTCACACACCTTGTTTTATCCATTTTGGCCTGTTTTCCTCTGTGTGGCATTTTGTTTTGGTTCTCAGCTCCAAATTAGTCCTGCCCCTTGATCAATGTATTCACCTGTGCCTCTTCCATGTCTCCACCCCTTCCCAGGTGTTCCCTGTCTGTGTGTTTGTTCTTTGTCAGTCCACTGTGGCCCTGTCTGGTTTGAACTGTGCTGTTTGCCTGTTCCTTCTATAACAGTCTCCATATGATTCCAAGTTTAGTTCTGTGCTGCAGTTACTGAATCAGTATTTATCTCCAGTTTAATTATCTGACCTTCCTGGTTTTGTTTAATTAAATAAACACCCGCGTGTATGTCCACCTCCCGTCATCCCTACACTTTAACTACAGTTTTGATTATTAATAAGGAAACAACCCACTGGCTTTAGTTTGAGCATTCTGAAGTCAGCTTTTATTTCTGCTCGGGCAATTTATTTTTCTAGCCATCCTTGATTTTATATTGAAATGCCCCACCCCCGGAGTCAAAGGTAAATGGTTTAAATCTCATTCTGGGCAGACATTTTTTTTTAACACAATCTTTTTTCGCTAAAAACCAATGTTTGAGTCTCTCTCTCTGCAAAAGTTGGGTACACACCACTTTTTGGACAGTGTCAAAAATGTTACCAGTGTAAATGCAGAGAGACAGAGAGAGGTGTTCTCTCTCATCAATACAGTCTGTGCATCCAGAGGTCAAAAGTTTGGGTACACTCGCCTATTGGTCAAAAGATTGGGTATACGCCTTTCGATGGACAGTGTCTGAGCAGTGTACTGGTGGTGTGCAACCACAATTCGCATTTTTTATGCCTATTTCATTCATTTCGATTCAGGCCCGAAAGTTTGGTCTAAAGATGAAAACGGCAGATTTCTCTGAACCTAAACCAAGCTTGACCCAAACCACATCAAGATTTGCGTCTGAAATTTAAAAGAAGCTTGAAAGAATTCAGTCTGAAACTGACCCAAACGTGATAACTACAAAATAGTAGCTGTAGTAACAGATTATGGATAATTAAAAATCATATGAAATATAAATGATAATAAAATGATCAGCTGCCCAAAAGTATGGCATTCTGACATAAATTAAGACATTTATTGACTAAACAATTCCTTTAAACAGCACTGAAGAAATCTTGAGCTGTTTACACACTGTGCTACAGCAAGGTGTTAGCCTTCACCTGTTTTTGCGAAAACTTTATATTGAACAAATTTAACATGATATATTCAACACAACATAAAATATTGCATTAACATCCTTCTGGGTACTTTAAACTGGCCTCTCATCTTTTATTTTCAATGAGAACAATATCCAAATTGACAAATTAGAGGGGGTGTCTAGATATTTTTGGACCTAAAGTCCAGGTGTCTGCTGGAAATGAGAATTTTAAGAGCTTCTCCTAATGGGACCAATTACACAAGTGTATGCACAGGCTCACACATGCACAAAGACACACTCCTCCCTAGATCCACTACTATAACAATCCCTCATGGGTATTGGCTCACAGTTGCGTCATTCCCACAGTATAGAAGGACATGAGGGACAGGAAAGGAGCTACACACAAGCACCAATTCCCCACCAAACCTTTACACTGGGGAAGCTGTGAGTTATCGGTCTGCTTCCAAACAACAACAAGCAAAGTTGTGCTCACTTCAGCTACCAGCCAAACATTTTAATGTCATTAAGCGCTACCTCAGCCACCCAACTCTGAAACAAAAATAAACAACACAGTTAATTTAACTAGCTCACTTATTTACAATTGCACTGTTGCAGAGAAACGTATTTCTTCAGCCATTACGAATACACACCATTAATCTCACAAATTTTAGTTATTTTACAAATTCTGCAGTTTACTTGCATGTGGGATCTTTCCTTGTTTCCTAAAGAACCACTCTCATGCTTGTTTATAAGGGAAATGCCGGCTCATTTATAAATGTATTTGCAGACAGGCTAGTATGTGCTCACAATCTTACATCTCAGTCTGTGTTCATAAACTATTAAAAACAAATATTTGCCTTCAGTTCTACTAAAATAAGGACAGTGAACGCAGGTATTTGGAATATAGTTCAGTTTATTCTTCCATCCCTGTCAGAAGTGTCTTACTTAGAATTGTGAAACCCACAGCTGTTTTCATGCACTCTGGAAAACAAAAACATTGAATTCAAGTGTTCGATGAGTGACACTTTTTTGTCCGGTCGGTTATTTATAAGCTTTTCAACACAGTCTGTCTGTTTCCAACACAGCAGGGAAAAAAATGACCACTGAAAAAAGGGGTTAAGCTATAGGTTTGCTACCCGACCCCAGTTGAGCCAAACAAAATATCAGGCTTCAGGCTGATTTTTCATGTTCAATGTCAGACCCGGCTTTGCTCTCTGAGTGACTTTTTCATGCAGTGGATTTTGTGCACCCTTATGTATTATTTTTTCTTGCTTTCTCTCTCACGCACACAAACTCTCTATTTTCTCTCTCTTTTCAGACATCAGCTGCACCAGGAATAGCTCTGGAGTTTGAGGAGTGGGTGAACGTAGCCCTCAGTGCAGGGTGGATAGAGCTCTCTGCCAGGTAAGATCAGTACCTCCATAAAAATATACGGATAAACACTGTGAGTGCATTACAGATGTGTGAAATACCATTTTATCCGAGCATAGCACTTTCAGCCAGAACACTTAGTAACAGGGTAAAATTCTGTAAAACCGAATCTGTGATAATCTCCATTAGTGCGTGCTGGCAGGTTCTGGTTCAGATTTCAGTTCAGCAGTAGCAGTTAGGCTGGGCTGGGATTCAAAGGTGTGGGTAATGTCATACCAGGCTTTAACAAAAACTTCCTTAAACTAGCTGGTCCAAAAATCATTTTACTCAAATGACGTTTGTTGAAGTGCACTTCCCTAATATCTAGACATTTCTTCTGACTGCGGTTCAGCAATTTTTAAGCTAACCCAAGGACTGCGAAGGGCTCAGAAAATTCCTACTAAGAGACTCAAGACTATTTGTTTAATTATGTAAAGCAACAAGCTTACAATTACACGGTGTTGGCCTAAATACGGTATCAAACTAACTATTCTGCCATTCTTACAGGGTCGGTTACTCATTATTTACAGAGTAGGTTACTGAAGTTAAGGAATAGTGTAAATAAGGTCCAGAATCTAACCAATTATTCTGTCTCCTTGGTTTTCTGCTCTCCTGAACTGAACCGTCTCCGTGTAGCCGCCAAATTGGAGCGCGATGTGAAGTGCTTTTTTTGAAACGGATTAGTAAAGCAAGAAAGCAAGTTTATTTATATAGCATATTATTATACACAGAGGTCATTAAATGTGCTTGACGGAGATAAAATAAGCCCTATAAACCTAAAATCTGTATAAAAGAATAAATGTAAGATTTAAGATTATCTTTTATTTTATTTTATTTTGTTATCTGCCTCAAACACGCTTGATCCAGCTTATGAAGAGCTTGAAAATCAGGTGTGTTGGAGCAAGCTTAGTCGAAACTATACAGGGAAGGGGACCCAGAACTGGAAATGAAAATCAATGCTTTAAAGAATATTTTAAAAATGCTTATATATTGGTCCCAGAAGGGTTCTACTATAGTTAAGAGTCAGAGAACCCCCTTATTAGTTCTATATAGAACCCTTTGGTTAAGCTCTTCAGCAGCTGTGTACACGTATATATAGTGAGATAAGATGTTTCTCCATGGGCTATGATGCAACATATAGTAACATTAAAAAAAGTGCAAGGTATGACAGAAACCATGCAATAAACAGACAATAGTGTGAATAGTGTGAATAGAATGTAAACCTTTCAGAGTGACTAATATTGCACCATAAATATGATTTTGCTCAAGAGGCAATTAGCAGAAATCAACAAAGTGCAAGGTACAACAGAGACAATACAACAAAGAGACAACACAGCAATATGACAGTATAGTGTGAATGAGATGTAGGTATGATATTGCACAAGAAGCAATTAGCAGCATTGAATCACATGAGTGATAAATTACCAAATACGTAATCAAATAACAGGACATGGCTGTACCTGTTGTGGCAGCAAACAGAAGGTAAAACGCAGTTGCTACTGAAAGTCCAGAGTGTAATATGAGACGTATATAAAGTATAAAGTGACGTAGTACACTGGGACATTTATGTGCATTCAGGGTTCTGATGGTCTGCGGTATAAAACTGTTATACAGTCTTGCAGAGCCAAAGCAGAAGCTTTGACAGCATTTGCCAGATGGTAGAAAAGAGAAGAGTCCATAGAAACAGGAGGGAATGGCCTTTTTTTTGCAATGTTTCTGGCTCTCTTATAGCAGCGGGAGTGTAATAATTAAAAATCCTGAACTATAATTTCTATGACGATTTAGTAATTTTGTTTATCTTTTACAGTATTTGATAATACCTGATAATAGGTCATAGAAAACAGTGAAAATGTAAGAACTGAACGCCATTCTCTCTCTCTCACTCTCCCTCTCCCTCCTTCCCTCTTCTCTTGGTCTGAGTCATTGAAGGCTATTAGTGTGGATTAAAATGTCTGCTCATCTTTTTTTTTTTTTTCCGCCCTCTCCAATTTGCGTGATTGCACAGCTCTTTCCTTCTCTCTCTGTGTAAGACACTAGATTGGACAGGGTCTCTCCACCTAACTGCCTCTAACTGACTCAAATGCAAGTGACAGCACGTCAGCAACTGAACTCATACTTTGCTGCTTCAGAAATCACAAAATTGACTGAGTCTGTGCAGTTGCTATGCTGTGCATTCCACAAAAAGAAAATTTCCCTCCAGTTATTTTTAAAAAAAAATAACCCGGAAGACGCATTTGTTGGACAAGTTTGTAATGCAAGTTGAAAGTGTCCTAGTATTTACTTTTCATAGAACATAACTACAAAATCTGTCTCAAAATGAACTCAATTTACCCAAACAAATAGGAAAAACTGGAGCAACAACAAAAAAAAACGGTTCCCTCTACAGTGATCCACTGAAAACGATCACCATAGAACCACCATCTCTACACCAGTGTTTCCCAACCCTGGTTCTGAAGGTACAATGTAGTGCTTTCCGTGTTCCCAACACAGCTGATCAAACAAGTAAACTAATTAACAAGTCTCTCCTGGGTTCAGGAGGATGTGTAAGAGCTTTGAAAACTCAAATATGCAGAGTTGGGACATCTCCAACGTTTGAAGCCTCCACTCTCCTTCAGCAAAACCAAGTTCGCCTACATAACACTCTACTACGTAAGAGTTAAATGAATGATTAGATCTGTGCCAGGCTAGGGACCTGATTTTGGTGGTTATTTATATTTGAAAATTGATTGATAAATATATTTTGGTCAAAAATGAGCACATATCATATACAAACTTGGTGCCAGGAAGCCATCACAAGCACGCCAGTTACACCTTAATGTCTATATTTCATTCAAGGTGGGTGGCATGGGAGTTTGACTGGGCAGGCTGCCCAGTCTATTTAGCGGTAGGGGAAACACTGAAGTGGGTAGAGGGGGGATGATGAATTGTGCAGCAATGGACTACAGTCTATAAATCTATAAAGTGCACTTGTATGGTTGGTATTTCAAAAAAAAAAAAAAAAAAAAGGACATTAAAAGGCACAAAGTCATTGTTGCTACTCCACTATAAATGTCTGTACGATCCTGATAGTAATCTTATGGGTGGCAAATGCTGTTTTTAAAGGATGGTTTCATATTTCATACATTTTAATAAACGGGGGACCATGTTACCAAATTGTTTACCCCAAACACCCAAAAAGGCTGGAGGCAAAATGGACTTTAACTACTTGTTAGCTAAATTAGCCTTGTAGCCTTCAGTGCAAAACCAAAAACCATTTTTTTGGCCAATCCGCTTCTTTCGGGGTAAAGAGATTGTAAATTTGAGGTTGGTGAACATTTTCACAACGAGTGTCACAACGAGAAGGCAAATTAAATGAGGTTTTCCAGGGATTTCTCTAGTGAGAAAACCCTTGTTATGAAAATATCATGTCCTTTCAGCACCCTTCTGTTCACCTTCTAAATTCACAGGGGACATTTCTATTGGCTGATTCTGTCAAGGACAGCCATGTAGGTCGTGCCCAGTGAGTGTTTATGACTGACAGGTAACCTGGGGGAGGGGCGCAAAGTCACAAAAAAAAAAAAAAATACAAAAATAAAATAATTTAAAGGAGGGAACTTTGCTAGACAGTTATCAAAAGTCTAACACCGTTGCTGTGATGCTATTTTGCAAACTTTAACTCACAGTCGATTTCCAGCCCCCTCCCTGACCTGAACATCATATGATAGATTCTTCTGCTCGGTGTGAAAACAAGTTTTTAGCTGCTGTTGTTTTTATACATAGACCCAAATCGATCAGGCAGGGGTAAAGGGAAAGGAAGGAAAAGGAACAGTTGGGGAAGGCGGTATTAAACAGTGGAAACTGTGTCTCTGTGAAGAATCATTACAAGAGATGGTCTTTGCCCAACTGTTGTGGTCTAATAGGGGCATTGATCTTAAAAATGGTCCACTAAAGACTTCTACACAAAAAAAACGGCAACACTGACTCTGCACTCTGGCCTTAAGCCTTGTTTCTCTTTTTTTTCTTGTTCAATCATTAAATTAAAACAAATCATATTCCATGAAACACTAATCAATTTATTGTCCATGCAGTTTTCTTTCAACCAACAGGCAAATGTGTTCAGATTATTGTTATGCTGGTGTTTGATCAGCTTTAGTTTCAGATCATTTTCTCTCTGTCTCTATCTCTCCCCTGCAACATGGTTTACTACTAGCAGGACAAACAGGACTTATATTTGCATCGCCTCAGCCCTGCTTACAGAGGTCAAAATGATTAGACTTTCAACAGCTGAATTAAAAATGGAAACAGTAAATGAAATGAAGAAAATAATTAGGAGTAAATGGTTGTTGGCAGTGATAGAAAAGAAAATAAAGAGTCAACAGAAGCAAAATGTGTGTCTTTAACCACCTCTCTCTCTCTCTCTCTCTCTCTCTCTCTCTCTCTCTCTCTCTCTCTCTCTCTCTCTCTCTCTCACCACGCACAGACTAATTTAAATTTCTAACACTGAGTTGCCCCTGCTCCCTTCTGTGCATCTGTCATTTACAGTCCTGATTGTTTTTCAGTTTTGGGGGTTGAATTATTATCATTTGGTAATATCAGGCACTTCAGGCTTTTGTATTGTTTAGAGCTCAGTTTTCTACCACTATCAAGACAATCAATACAAACACATCAACTATTCAGACACTAAACTGTCCTGACCGTGGAATCAAAAAATGTATCAAAGCCGAAAACACGAGTATCATAAACCCTCGGTAAACAGGGGGTTTGAATGAAAACTCTTATGAACCTTAACCGCTGCTAAAAGTAATGCACCATGATAGCTGTGGTATAGAATCTGCTCCATCACAGAGCGACAATAGAGAGGGGGTTTTAGAGCTCAGCTCTCTGCCTTAGACTAGCTTCCCTTGAGAGGAAAATTGATACAGCAGAAGTTTTCAACAGACTGTATGTTTACATGTCCCCAGGCCGGGCTGAAATGGGTGTATTATTAAGTGAATATAAGGGTGAATATACAAGGTCTCACTTTAGAATTCCGTCCCAGATAGAAAGCTTTGTTGCTGTTTGTGAGTGTGAGAGAGAGAGAGAGAGAGAAAGGGGGGATGAGATAAGAGGGAATGAGAAAGAAAGAGAAGTTGAAAGAGAAGGAGACAGGGAAAGAGGCAGAGAGAGAGAGAGAGAGAGACACTGTTTCTAAGTGTGGATGGTAAACGTAAATCCAAGAAAATCACATAAAAACGGGAAGGCGATATAAGTCACGGGTTAAAATAGTTCTTTAAAACTAATTCCTATGGAACACACACACACAAACACACACACACACAGGCACACACCAGGGATGTCTGATCAATAGTCATTCTACAGAATCCTGTGAATCAATGGTTGGCCAATTTGCCATGGCCAAGGCGTGCACACACCAACCCCAAAGCTGGTTAAGATCATCAATAAGCTTTTACGTCACTGACTGAAAACGTGTCCGTTCCAGAGCTGCGTCCAATCACGCACCTCCATTCTGCTCCCTATGGCACCCATGAGAGACTTTAAACAGTCCAGTGAAAACTGCTGCTTGTAGATTTCAGCATTTTTTTTCAAATGTTCTGACCTCGGATGCTCTTTTGCTATTTTACTGAAATATGGATTTGCAAATGAAACCCAACGACTGCATATTTTAGCCCAGCACTCGACTGTATTTTGTCTCTAGAAGCCTATATTTTGTGTTTAGAAATTAGCCTTTTGTCAAACAGGGAAACTCAGAGCAATGTCCACCTTTGTATGTTCATCAAACTCCTAACAATAAATATATATATATATATATTTTTTTTTTTAATACCGTAATGAATTACCGTACTGAATCATTGGACAACTATTTTAAAAAAAGTGTAAATGATGTAAGAATGTACCTATTTTAACATTTAAAGAACCTCCACACAACGTGAAGGTTCATACTAATTAAACATTTTATACAAGTATACATGAAACCTTAATCCATTTAGGAACCTTTATTTTTAATAAAAAACAGTACAACCCCAAATCAGAAAAAACTGGGTCAGGGTGGAAAATGTGAATAAAAAAATTAAGCAGTAATTCACAAATGTCCCTTAACTTTTATTTCATTGCAGACAGT
>JBBJLS010000113.1:170064-181710 GCA_037577275.1 Bryconaethiops microstoma
ATTATCTTGTGTTCATACTGTCTGCAATGAAATAAAAGTTAAGGGACATTTGTGAATTACTGCTTTATTTTTTATTCCCTGTCCTGACTTTTTCTGATTTGGGGTTGTAATTCCTTACATTTTGTGAATAAAGCAGGAAGAATGGACTAATATAAAAGAACAAAAAAGTACTTTAAATATAATATTGCTGCATTAATTTATATTAAAGGTAACTTTTTTGATGCTATAAAGCTTATTATTATGGATATGAAGGAACAACGTGCTTTCAGTGAGTTCTGAAGCTTAGTTCAGAAAAGTTGGTAGTTATGAAAATAGTCACCATCCAGCACCCACTAGTTCTAGGTCTATACTTTCTATAGTTCGAGAGGGGGTGTAATAATTCCGAGCATCACTGACTAATTTCTGCCTCTCCGCAGTTTCCTGCTGACCTCATTTCTTCGAAGGGTTGAGCTGTTTCGGATTGAATTCTGCCACAGATTGATGACATGTTCATTCCTTATTTTCTACTCCTGCACTCTGACACAACAGCCGGAAAGAGAAAGACAGGTGTACACTGCAGACTGATCTTAAGCCTCAACACACTGAAAATGAATACTCTAACAATGCGTTATCTTCAAATGTCCAGCCCAGTTGTGTAATGTAGGGATTAAACTTGCATGTTCTTCTGTCTGATATATAAAATGTGTCTGACATTGCCTGTTATTCACAGCACAGGCTTTCATAATTGAAAAAAAGGGACAGACATTTATGGCAAGTGCTATATATGGCTGAATAAAGCTATATTTGGCATTTGGCTTTCTTCAACTGAGAGCGTTTAACTCACTGGGCCATGTTTTCATTTTCGGTGTCATCAGCCCTCATCCTGTGCGATACACTAGAACTATTATTACTTTAAGGCCAATCCCCAATTGTGCAACAAAGCTATTATCACCATAAAAGTACATTCTGAACTGAACAAACCTCTTTACTATGAAAATGTTTTCAGCAAATGATTACACCATTTTCTTTTCCTTCTTTTTTTTTACAGCTTGTTGATTATCTCATCGCTTAGGGGTCGAAATGACCATATTAACATATCTAATTCCTTTTTTCTTCTGTTTCTTTTCCACTCAAAACCAAAATATTTGAGAAGCACTCTTAGTGATGTGCAGAGGTGAGGGAGTAGGTGAAAGAACATTTCAACAAGATTAATTATATTTCCTTGCAACCTTAAGTGTCATTGAACAAAAGGTTAAGGATAATTTCTGTGATATCATTTGCTGAAAAAAAAAGAAAAAAAAGTTATTTTTAAAGGCAAACGGAAGTGTTCGCGCTTAAACTGCAGTTTTAGGTGATAATTGAAGAGTAGGGTTTGACCTAGAGTGAAGGTAATTGTAGCAAGTCACACACAGAGGTTGTCTACAGCATAAACAATTTTCAACTCACAGCTGGTTATTTTTAATTAGGGGACTTGAGGAATTATGAATGTGTAAATTTTGAAAGGTATCAAGGTCTTCTGTGCACATGCATCCCTGAAAAAGTGGGAAAAAAATAAAAACAAAAATCATTTTACAATTCATGTTCGCAGATTTTGGTCATAGTTTTGCCTTGAAATGACAGAAAAAAAAAACCTGGAATGAAAAAACACACACATACACACGCGCGCGCGCACACACACATACACACACACACACACACACACACACACACACTCACTTTAATCAGTGGGCATGGCCGGGATTTCACAGCGTTGGTAGATTAACAGAATTAATTGGATTAGCAGAAGATTCCTGTCCCTTAACAGAGTTTGTGGATTAATGGAAAATAAATTAACAATAATAAATACAGAGAGGCCACTCCTTTCTCCTTTAGTTTAAGGAAAACCAGAGGCATGCCCTGCAGCATCCTTGTTCTAAAGCCAAAGAAATTTCCATTTCAATGCGAAATAGAGTTTAGCTGCGGAACTTCCCTCTGAAGTAGCTTTTCCGGGCTTTTCTCTGTCCTAGTTCTGTGGTTCGTGTATTGTGCAGTTCATTAATTCCTTTTATCCAATATTTAAACTAGCTAACAGACTTCATGTTAATGAATTCAATGTTTAAGATCAAGGTAAAGAATGAAATGTCCAGTCCTGGGGTTGTACAGGACCAAAATCTCAATAAGGACTCTTTGCATAGAGTTCTGGCTTTAATCTACTTTCAGTCAAAGTATCAAATAACGTGGTAATTTTTGACACTTAAGTCTTTTATGAGCACAACTTGATAGCCTATCAGTGCTCCATTCAACGGAGTATTTTGATACAAAAGGGAAAAGCAATTTCATCAGTGAGACAGGATTATGTTCTCCCACTGTGCTTGTTCTACATACATTAGTCACAAAGACAAAAGGCCAATTTGTACTTGCAAAGCCCAATTTGAAGCTAAATCACTTTGTATGGCCGTACGAAAATGGGATAGATCTTCACAGCACCAAACAAAAGACGATATTGAGTGACTGGCTAGCTTGCCGAATCTGAAGCTTAAGCGTACGCGACGCTGGGGGTGTGTTTACTGGAAGAGGAACATTTGCTGGCCTTTGATTTCCTCTAATGTTAACTAGCTACAGCGGTGCTGGGAGCTGGATGCAGATTAAAATGGTTGAGGCCAGGGCTGAGCTGCTGTCTCAGCAACAGCTAACCGTCTCAGAAACGACTGCACAACTGTTATTTGCTTAGAAGAATCAAAGCACCTAATCCCTGTCAAAGGCATAACTATATCCAGCAACATCCAGTAATTACAGTGACATTGCAGTACATGGAGCTAAAACTCATCAACAATACCTGCAAAGCGCACTTAGGGGAAGCGTTTTTGGTACACGGCTTTATCACTTCAGGTTTTCACGAGCTCTTTGAAGTCCCCCTCTCTCTTTCTCTTTCACTCTTTCTCTTTCTCTTTCATGAGAAAGCAGCCTGTAAGCCTCGATAGCTTAATGTATGAATCGTAAGAATCCATGAATCCAACACTTCTATAATGGCGTTTTTGTTTTGTCTACATTTCTCAGCGTTTGGTTCCTAATTCGAACAGTCAACGCATTTACATTTCCCTTGACGGCTGCAATCCCCCACTCTGCCTTATTACCATTTGACAGATCCTCCATGCCTCTCATGTTCAAGTTTCAACACATTTAATCCAGCATGGCTGCAACAGGTCTTGTAGAAACACTTCCAATTGCAAATAAACCCTACACAGGTTTCCTACAGCAGATTGAGACTCCCTCTGCAATATCCTTGAGTTTTGCAGGCATATCTGGGACTAGGTTTATTATGTAAAGAGGAATGAGAAGGAGCTAAAGGGATGAAGGCGATGCAGAAGGGATGTCATACCATGTTTCTGAATGCACTATCAGATCTGCGGAGTCCTTTGTGAAATGTCATAGATGTAACTGTCCAATGAAACACATGTGGCAGGTAATAAACGAACCCAAAGCGAAGATTTGATGCTGGTTGCTGTTTCTTTCAGACCAGCTGAAAAGATGAAAGCAATAAACAAACAAATGAAGTAATGAATGGAAAACTGAGATTTATCCTACAAAGCCAGTTAAGCTTCTGAAATTTGACGTTTTCAGTCTCAGCAGCTAAAATCTTAGCAAAGTTGCTTTTTTCCCTTCTCCTTTTTTTTTGTTTTCCTCTTTATTTGCCTCCGTCTTCTCAATTTGCCAGGCTTCAGTTTCATTTTGCTGGATGGATTCCTCCACAGGGGCCGTGTAGCGGTAGACGTGTTGGCCATGAAGACGACGAGACTCCTCACACATGCTTGTTTAGCAGCTGAATGAAGTGTGTGTCGGTGCGTGGCTTGTACACGTTGTTTTATGTCATCGGAGGTGTGTGGATGATGAATCACTTTCTGCGCGTTTCCAGAAACGCCAGCATCTCCATAGAAATTGGGCTATGAGAAGCATAATGTCTTCTGACAGCCTGCCTGGAAACTGTGTACCTCAAAAAGGTTAGATAAAGTCAAAGCTGTTTGAACTGAGCGTTGAAGGTGATACCATTTGCAGTCAACAAACTAGAGCTGCATGATATGGGCAATATATCAGAATTGCGATTTTACTGCTACATATTGCAATTGTGATGACTTTCACAATTTTAAAGAGCCCATATAATCACTTTTCTGGACTTAAAAAAGTCTGTAAATATTGCTTCAAATTGTACATTTACTTCCCCACATCCATACAGTAAATATATGGATAATAAGCTGCAAAAACGGCCTGTTTGCCAGTCATAGTTTTTGTGATGTCACAAAAGTAACACATTTAAATAGAGCTCCTTATCCTGACCACAGCAGTTTAGCCCCGCCCACTGATGGATCAATTCGCCAGCACCTTGATTAAATGAAGATTCATCAGAACACCCAGTAACTCACCTGGAGCTGTGACTGGTCAGCCTGTCAGAAACACTGTGATTGCTTAAAGGCTCATTTGCATATTGCAGCTTTCTATGATATCAATTTTACAGACCAGTTTTGCGCAGATGATATATTGCGCAGCTCTTCTTCAAGTGCACTAATTGTTTGACAGCAGGTTTTCATGGTATCATGTGACCAAGCATTAACATGAACTTTGTATTAATCGCTAAAGGCTGCAATGTCACACACCATCAGACAATGTTTGTTGTGTCCTGAACGTGACCCTATTCTTTTCATTTTTCTACCTTTCCTTCAAATGAGAAAGACCTCCTCCTCCAGGTTGTTAGAAGTCTCCATCTGTTTCTCGGGCCCCTCTCCTGATTGTTTTTGTTTTTTGGCAGCTTGTAAGGACTGTGTCCCTCCATTCACCTTTTTATTGACAGCTGTCACTTAGCAGCACATTCCAGCACGATACTGGAACTGCGTCGAGTGGAATTGTCAAAATTGTTCGCAGTCATGCCAGCGTGGCTTCAGGGTACAACAGCAGTGATGGACACACACATACATAAAAATGACAAAAGCACTCGGCGAGGAGGATGATCTCATATGCAGTAAACATACCCTGAAAACTTCAAAGACAGAAGCTTTGGCCCAGCTTTGGACACACTGCCCTGCAGTGTTTACTCCTAAACTCTCGGTTGTTTCTCTGGTTTGTGCTACTAACTATCATACTAAACTTGGTGGCTGCATTGATCAGTGCACACATTTTTTTCGGCACATGGTAAGACTATGTGGAAAATACAGATACAATTAGCCAATTAGTCTCATGCTGAGATACAAAAGACCTAGTTTAGAAATGACCATCCAGGGAGGACATAAATGCAGTTTCTTCATAAACAACTCATAATACTAAAAACTTCAAAGTGGGTCCTAGGACTGCTGGGGATGTGAGGTTTGCTGCGGTCGGCATTTTACGCCAGCAAAGCTATTTCTCTGCTTTAATTCAGAGACCTCTCTGAAAAAAGCCATGCCTATATCTTTCTAAACCGAGGGTGTCCAAATCTGGTCCTGGGGGGCTGCTGTCCAGCCCAGTTTGGTGAATTTCTTGCACAATCCACCTGGTTCAATCACACAGACAGATCTTTACTGCAGACTAAAGTTATTTCTTAGCATAGTTAAAAGCCTGTCTCACCGAAGCTAAGTACAGGTCAAATGCCTAATTGTCCCATCCCAGCATCTTTATTATTTTGTTTGCGTTATCGCTTTTAAAGGGACTCAAGCTCACGTTCCGCTGGCAGGATGTCACACATCTTAAACCCCCTCTCGTGATTAACGTATTCCCTTTAATTGACCCTGCGAGACGAAGTCAAGGCACAAGCGCATCAATAAATAACGCCTAAAAAGCATAACCACTTTTGATCTTTTGACGTTCCTCCCCGCAGTTCGGTGGGCGGTGCAAGTTTATTACTTCCTGACTGACACACGTCTCCAATTGCAACGTTACAGGTCAGATAAAGCCTGGTGAGAAACTCTCTCCAGATTTAAAAACAGAATCTGGGAGGGATGGTCAGAAAAAGTCTCCAACGCAAACTATGTAATGCATACGTTAGCTCAGCTTAGAACAGAAATATTTAAAATGTCTAGGGAAGAAGAATCTGTACTCAGCCAAACTCTGGAACATCCACTTAACAAAATCAAAGTTCAGGCCTTAATATAAGAACATTTATTCACACCCAAGTGCCTTTTAACCACTGTCATTATAATGGGAGGATTTAACCTGCTATATGTGTTGCAGTGTGGAAAAAGGTGATAATCTGTCTTTTTTTTTTCCCTTCACAGTTCTTATCAGTGCGACAGCTCTGATGAAAATATTTTTTCATTTGTTCACCACTTGCAGGAGATTGTAAAAGGTAGGTGGTTTAGACTTTGCAACTTACCACACACCACCAATTTCTGGACACAGCTCAGTCAGATGTGTTCGATCAGCAGAGATGTGAACGTACTCTAGCAGTTGAAAACACTGATAAAAGCCTCTAAAACAAGGTCAGCGGGGAAAAGTGTGGTATAATGTTTGCCTGTCCTGACTTAAAATGTTTTTATCTCTTTAGACCCAAAATATGTTTTTCTCTTTTATGTTCCAGATTGAGGTTGATATCAAAACAAAATCTATGCTGATCTTTACAGTTAGTTATAGTCAGTCTAGCCCAACCATGGCGAAACAAACAATGTTGAAAGTTCTTTGTAGCTTTTTATGCAGTTAAAAGTCAGATCGTCAGCTAAAGAAATTATGAAGATTTGGATTGTTTCTTAAATATTACATGATCTCTTGTAAGATGTCTAATGAATTAGCTGCAAGAGGCCTGAAAAAAAATCACTGTATTTCATGGACTTGAGTGCTTTTTTTTATATAAAACTACAACAAAAACCAAATGATCAATAAATAATGTATTGTTAATAATACAAATTACAATTATTCTGCAAAGCAATGTGTTTCATGATCCAACAATACGTTCAGTTTTCATTTTGAAATGCTGAAGCGATACTGGTTTGTTGCCTGACCTCCACTAGGTATTTAAAAATCCAGACCGGGATTTTCTGGCCCTCAGGACAGAGTGTGGCCATTTCAGACAGAACCCTGATGAGGGACAGACTCATTTTTCAAGGTGAAGAGGATGGGCAGCTGCACAGGGAGGACCGGGTGCGCCTGCAGCTGCCAGACTGTCTCTAGGCCCTCGTTGCCTCTTTCTGTCCATGAACTGGGTTTGGCTGGAGGATTGTGTCTTGGCACTGTAAGCGGTATTTTTGCCACTGACCTGAACGCACACACACACACACACACACACACACACACACACACACACACATGCTCACACACCTAATCACACAGGCACACATCACCACCTCCCGAGCAGGCATGCATTCAAAAGCTGAACAAACAGAATAATAATCGTGAATAAACTGCCACTCTCACCTACTTTCCTTTTCTCTTCTACTCAACCTGCTTTTTTCTATTTATGTTGAATCCCTCTCTCTCTTTCCTTCCCCTCTCCTGATTCCTTTTTCTCATGTTGGTCTTTATCTGCTTCTCCCTCTCTGACTTGTGCACACACACACGCCCCTACCTCATCTTTAATAATGCCTCTGTGAAGACATTTTGGTAAGCCCAGGCACTGATTCTGAAGGTAAATTCCACACTTCCAGCTCTGCATTATGCGACATTTAGACAATCGGGCCTTTTCCTAAATTCCTCCGATGTGGTTACTCAAAGCGACAAGTGTGACGACAATCCATTTTCATTTGAACATTCTAAAAGTCTATTTTCACCCGTCTTAAGATGAGTTTGCAGTCTTACATGAATGCATGCGATATTTAAGAAAGCGGCTGATTTTTAAAGTCTCTTGATCCGACTCTCTTGTTCCCGATACCACCCTTTCACTCCCGATACCGATACCACAGCTTTGGCTATCTGCCGATACCCATGTGTTTTACTCTTGAAAGAATAATGATGATAATAATAATTATAATTATAATAATAATAATAAATATAGACACACTTTGCTTATGACGGACAATTACCAATCTAATAACATCTCACTCAAATGGAGAACAAGCATTGCCCTAGTCCATAACAACAATTGGTTATGAAGGACTGTCACCCTTTATTCTAACAAAACAAACAAGGAACTGCAGTTCTAGTTTAAAGTTAAGAAGATTAAATTAAAACAGTTCAAACAGCAGTATTCTGTACTGTTATATTTATAGTTATATTTAGCTATATAAGGCTGGCTAAAGGGGTCTGGAGGAAAAGCGTGGTAGTGCATGGCACGCAACACTGACCTCTTCAAAACAACCTGTACATACGTGGGATGTCTTGAGTCTGATGCTGTGTAAAGTGAAAACCTTTTGTTTTTAGTAGTTAAACATTGGCTGTGTTAAGAGTGGGCATGAATTCCTCAAGGCTGTCGATGCCTGCAGAAAAGATATGGCTGCGTTTTTTGCGCTCATTTAATATAGTCTTTTTTTAGTCTCACAACTTTCCGCAGTGCTTACATTTAGTCAATAAGGAGGGGAGACTACAAAGCTGCAAGCTATATTTTAGCAATGCTGTGGATCAGATCTAGACATAATAAACGTACAACATGAAGTTATACTTAATATATCAAAAAGCCATGGAGAAAGTTATTGATTATTTAGCACAGATTATCACAAAAAAAACTACATTCAGTACTCAGATTCCTCACATAAATCTCACTCTTAAATAATACTGCTCTTCTCCCACGGCATCACTTTGGAGACTGCGAAGACATCAGATAGAAACATAGATTTCACCATTATGGTACCATGGAAACCTTAGATATTCAGCTGAAGAGGCCCTCTGCACTTGTCAGCCGTGTGAGCGAGACGAAGAAGACGATAATCTCGGGGACTACAGAGTATACTTCAGACACCAAGAGATACTGCAGGGTTGATAGACCATGTCTTTGTGAGTCTCAAGTTGAGTACATCTGTAGTGTATTAGCCACTTTTAGCACATAAAGAGTGTTCGAGCTGGGAAATGAAAACCGTTAATATTCAAGTCACGTACTACAACTGCCACAATTGAAGAGCTGAACGTTGTTTGCCGTTGAAGAAAAGGGAGGAGTCTTCAGAGGAAGCTGCCATCTGCTATTCAGATGGGGATGTAGATGTCTTTGTACTTGACTAATGTGACTTAAACGTAGAAGAAATATCGCACTCTCCCGGAGCTCTTTAAAAAACAACTCAGAAGAGTGTAAAACAAATTACATCTTCATTCCGTGTTCGTATGATGTGCACCGTCATTTACTCCTCAAGTCATTTCCTGGGGGTTAATTTAGAGTGTAAACACAGACATTTAAGTAATATTTTTAACTGCTGATGTTACAGTTTGGATCTTGACTTCTTAAGTAAAGATTTAAATGCACACTCTGTCCCTGAATATTAATCACCAGCTCTAGTAAAGAAAGAAAAAGATGTCGTTTGCCCACAAAAAGCCTGTTAATGTAAACAAAAAAAGTCACTTACACAAAAGTTTAATGGTTGCAATATATAACCATACCTGTCGTACACTGCTTTTGTCCATCAGAGACGTGTGTAAAAGTAAAGACACTGAGTAAAGATGCAATGACAGACAACTATGTGACCGAACTGAAAACAAAAATGCCAAAAGAAACAAAGAAGCTTTTACTAGGTCTTCTCTATGTAATGTGTAACTTTGTAGGTATCACTGGACTCTTTTGTGTGTCATTCACCGTGTATGTAGTGTATAGTGTAAACATATAGCTCACAGTGCACATATTTACACACAGGCTTTGAATGTTTCAGTACTCTATGCATTGTGTAACCCTGTTGATATCACTGTCCTCTTTTCTGAGTCATTCACTATGTACGTATTGTATAGTGTAAACATTTTCAGGGGGTCTTCAGGTTACAACAGTCTCGACATACGACGTTTTGAGTTTACGGCGCTCACTCCCATAATTCGTTTGGTTGCGCGTGGCGTAGGAATATGCAGTATATGCAGAATACCCAGTAATGCTGCGTATGAGTGAGGGGGCTGGCATCCCCCAGTACTCCTACGCCATTATGGACTGTTAAAAGCGCAAGTGTTTTTACTCATTTTTGCCATGTACAAGTACAGTATATTTATGTCCGTTTCCTTTTTCTGTGGCTTAGTTGCGTTTTTGTGTTCTAGATGATGACTTTTACAACTGCGTAAAAATAGGTAAGTGGCTAGGGTGTGTTTCGACTAACACCAACATTCGGGTTACGTCACTGTCGAACGAATGGATCTGTGTTGTAATCCGAGGACCCCCTGTGGTTCATAGTGCACGAATTTAGACACAGGCCTTGTAGGTTTCAGTACTGCAATACAGAGAATTTGTCTTATACCGCAACAAGTCCGCACCTGTTTGTGTGTGGAATTAGTCCATATAAATGAGGTCCATTCATAAAGAAATTCCTTTCATTAACTGTAGGGTCACCAAGTATACATGTTCTACAGTACAGTGCCAAAGTACTGTAAAACGACACAAAGAACAACGTACCTTTAAGGTCCAGGTTCCGAGCTCCATTGGAGTGCTGGGTGACGGTGTGGGAGTCGATCTTGAGTGTGTGCATGTTATTGGTGTCGCGGGAAACCACCACATTATGCCACTGGTTGTCATTTAACTGCTTCTCTGAGTTGCCCTTCATCAGAGAGGGTCCGTTCCCCAGGTCAAAAACATAATGGATGTACCTGAGAGACGAAGAAAACTTTTTAATATTGCTGATGTCTATCCAAAAAGGAAGAAGAAGCAGGAATGCTTTTCTTCTAGTATATCACCACGCAAACAGATTGGGAGTTATTCAAGGACAGAGGTGAAATGCAACTCAGGCTACATTTCAAAACATCACTGCAGCTGTAAAGAACATTTGTTTGCTGCCGTACTTTTGCATGGGTTGAGTCACAAAGTGTCAAAGCACAGTATTCTTTTGAGGATTGGTAGCACAGTTTAAAATGTGCATGGAAGACCTTAAGAATGGAAGGAGGGGGGAAAAAAAATACAGTTGAGAAATTGCTTTATGTTTTTTTTTTCTTTTTTTCTAGGATAACGGAACAAACCTGTCAGCTCTGAAAACATAAATATTCAGATGTCTCATCGATTTGTGAAGAACGGGGCTCTAAATATGTCAGAATGATGAGGATGGGGATGTTGACACCCTGTTCAAAGAGAACGACACCAGGCAACGTTTGTGCTGCTCCCAACGGAGCACATTCTGTTCTGTTCTCACATAAAAGCTTCTGTGTCACATACAACAGAAAGCTGAAGGGGAAAAAAGAAGACAAAGAAGAGTCCAGTCTCTTGTGCCTATTCACTAAGCACTTTGGAATGTAGTTCTCATTCTATGGCCTCTTCATCTGAAACACAATAATAAAGTACCAGTACCAAGGCAGAAAATATATCGAAGGTATGAAAGAAATAAATCTATTCTCAGTTAGTGTTTAGATGGTGAACAATAAGTAAACATTATTTCGAGCCAGGCAGGTACATCAATAAACATAGAGAAAAGAAAATAAAGAAATGAATCGATTTCAAGACCCTGCAGGGTGTCCAAGGATATTGCCTGATAGCATTAAGAATGAAATGTTTTAATTGTTGCTCCTTCTCTCTTACTCTGAACGGAATTACTGCAGTATTTATTTGCCCCAGGCCTTACAACATGGTGACATTTCTCCTCGAAATCAAAAACTAAAAACAGTCTTAAGCCTATAGTGTTTATCAAATAT
>JBBJLS010000113.1:193620-204964 GCA_037577275.1 Bryconaethiops microstoma
TCTCACACACACACACACACACACACAAACACACACACACACACACACACACACACACACACACACACACACACACAGAGAGAGAGAGACTGAACCAGTAGGGCAGGCTACACAATCCTTAAAGAGGAATTCCAGCAATTTTTCCACATAAATTTCCATATAATTCAGTAGTTTGAATGCAAACAAGGTCATTCATAATTGGTTTGATTTAGAATGGTTCATTTTTAAAAGCACACATTCAGATTTCTTTACAGTGCCGATGAAAGGAACGGAACCAGGAATCACAATGTCTAGCGCACAAATACAGTGATTTACTATTCAAAACCATCACAATAGTTCCACCGTAAATTTAATACAATTATAACATTTTAGGCAAAAGCATTATCTCAAAAACTGATTTTTCTGGAAATATACCACTGATATAATTCATGAGATACTTTTCTGTGACTGAGCTTTCAGGCCCTGTACACACCTGGTCTTGGGTGCTGTGGGTGATCTAATCACAAGTGGACAGTTTTAAGTACAGGTGTGAACACTCCCAAAACGCCTTCAGGGTGCATTGAGATACGATTTGGAGGTGGTCTGGGTCACATTTAGCAGTGTGTGCGCAAATGTGTTCTGTGCCACATTGAAGGACCGCCTACTCAACTAATATGAATGTGTATTTACATTAAGAGCAGATAAGTGAGATCTGATCATATTTTAATACCAGGTGTGAAGTGACTGGGGCAGCTGGGTGGCTTAGTGGTTAGGGAGTTGCCCCTGCAATCATAAAGTTATGGGTTCAAATTCCAGGACTGCTAGTGGTACTCTTGAGTAAGATACCGTCCCCACACACTGCTTCACTTGGTGAATGGGTTAAATGCAGAAAAAGTATTTCACATTGTTCACACTGTGTGCTGTGGTGTGTTTACGTGTGACTATAAGGGACCACTTTACTGTAAAGTGGTCCCTTATAGTCACTTTAGTGAGCACTTTACTGAGCGCTGTCCACTTGTGTTAACACCAGGTGTGAACAAGGCCTTGAAGGCATTAAACCCACCAGACATCTGGTTAAATTCACCACCACTGTGAACAATTCTGACTCTGTAAGTTTCTCTACAATGGAGCGTTTCACACCAAACCACATTGTACTGTACGATTTAACTGCATAGAAATTTTCAGAAATTGGTGGAATTCCTCTTTAAGTGAACATTAAATATGATTTTCTTCCTAATGAAATGTATGTGAATTTAGGATTTAGCTTTAGGGAAAGAGTCAGATTGGTATTCGGAGCGTGAGTGTGTAAAATGGATTTAGGCGTTTGTTTGAATGTAATTTAACATCATGTTAAATCACATTCAAATTGAAAGTTAAAGGAGAAATATTACATTTTTAATATAAAAAGGGAACTTGTGCATTTCAGAATTCCACTATTAGGGAAAATATAGTCTACAGATTGTGTGTGTGTGTGTGTAGCCTACAGTGTTTTTCTATGATAATATCAGTGTGAAAAAACAATCAGGTCCGCATAGCATTTGATGCTAATGCAGTTTGACATTTTATCGTGTCGTATCATATCTGCTATCTGTATTGAGACTGCGATATATCCACTGATTTAATGAGTGTGTGTTCTCAGACTCAACGTTCAGAGGATGGTAAAACTGACACGATAGGAGGAGACAGCCATAGAGTTGTATCCCTCTCTCTTTCTTTCTCGCTCCAAATCTCTACTTCTACCCCTCACCTCATCTGTCCAACTCTATCTCTCTCATCTTCAACTTCCTTACTTTTTCACTTATTCTTTCTTTTCCAGAAAGTTCATATAGAAGCCATCTCTGTCTCTTGGGATGGAAGTCAAACCAGAGTACATTTACATTTGTAATTGGTCTGTAACACACAATGACACAGGTAAAACACACACACACACACACGCACGCACGCACGCACACTGGCGTCTCCCAGAAGATAATAAGATGAAGTACAAGAGGCATCATTATGCCACTTTTTGTTCAAATGTAAATAAAAGCTGAGAAATATTTTTTTTCCACAATGTCGCCTTTTGTACATCGTCTTATTATCTTCTGGGAGACGCCTGTGTCATTTCCAATCAAGAAGAAACTTGCTTGTCAAAGTCTAAATTTGCCAGGGGTATGAATAATTTTGTTTACGACTGTATATATATGGTGAGAGATATACATGGGTGAGCCAAACCATCATGAACACTCACAGATGAAGTGAAAAATTTCAATCAACAGTCGATTCTCAAACTCAGTGTGTTTGATGTACCTACAACGTCATTTGAGGAACTGGACTTTGGAGGAGTCTCACATAGACAGCTGGGTATGTGTATGCAGTTTAGCAAAGGAAGAGATGGTACCGGGATGCGCAGTAAGAATGAGAGTGATAATAAGTGATCACTCTGTCATACGTGGACACACCACAGCCCACAGTGTGAACACGAAATTCTTCCTCTGTATTTAACCCATTCACCAAGCGAAGCAGCGGGCAGCCAGGAACACGGCGCCCGGGGAGCAGTGTGTGGGGACGGTACCTTGCTCAGGGTATCTCAGAGGTGCTTCGATTCTTGGGAATTGTACCCACGACTTCCTGATCGCAGGGCGAACACCCTAACCACTAGGCTACCAGGTGGAGGCAGTGTGATGATCTGGGCAATAATCTGCTGGGAAACCCTGGGCAGGGTCCAGGCACCCATGTGGAAGTCAATCTGACACGTACCACCAACCTGAACATCTTTGGTTCAAGACCACACACAAAATAGACTGTTTTGAGCCAATGCTATTCTCCAAACGCTTGATCCTCTTTCAGTAGAATAATATTCTGCTGCCTTGGAGTCCAAATTCCCCAGATTATCTGTGAGATGTTACGAATCAAGTCCGATTCACAGTAGTTCCACCTCAGAACTTACAGGACTTAAAGGATCGGCTGCTCACATCTTGGTGCATCTTGGTCATTCTAAGAGATGGTGCCCATGCCTCAACGATTTGGCTGCTATCTCTAATCTTAACATAAGCGCCCAAAAAGAAATGTTCTTTCAGTTAAAAAAAACAAAGCCCAAAATAAATAAATAAATTCAGAATCGTTTAGCTGCTTCTGATAAGGTCAGATATGCCTCTTTCCTAAGGTCTGTATATTCAGTACAAACACACACACACACTTAGACACATAGATACCTTAAAAAAACCCTTAATACTACATTTCACACCTTAGGTTAGCAAAGGTCGTCTGCCTGAGCCAGGCCATCTTCTGCGTTATCAGTGCTGTAAAAGCTTCAGGTCAGCAGTGATAAGCATTTAAACCCAGTAAAACAGTGTCAGAGTCAGACACGGCTCTGCACTTAAACACAGGTGACAGCGGGGAGTCGATACCTCTGGCAGAGCCACAGATGGTTATTCAGATAGAGGACAGGGCAGGAATCGGGTTGAGGGTTGAACATGAAGCGAGATTAGAGTGGATTTGAACTCTAGATGAGAGACAAGGTCTTGTGATCATTCTGCAGCTACATGTTTCCTTTACATCCAATCCAATACCTGTGATCTATACTGGCATTTAATAAGGGTGTAAAAACTGATCGATACATCAAGATGCATCAGTTTGAAAGGGGCATCAATTTTCCGATGTAATTATAATGTTGTGATTATAATACGGTTCAATACGGTTATTACAAGCAGTATTATCATATGTAATCAGTCAAAATGCCCATATTCCACTATATGTAAACAGTTAAAGAAAGAATTCTCAATTACAATAAAATAACCAAATCAAATTATAGCTAAATTATTCCTGTAATTTAAAAGGAATTGAGATTCATTTGTAATGCACATTAGCTTATAAAGACACTGGATTATGGTCTATGCTGGACTTGACTAGAGTCAGACTGTCAATCCTATATTTACTCGTTAAGATAGAAGAGCTTTTGAGGTCATATGCATTTCAGATTGTTCACATTAAGAAAGAAAGTCTTTTCTTTGTCCAAATGAGAAATCCCAGACTTCATGTGTCATTGCCAGACTTACACTGGGTCTGGCAGTGACACGCATCATTAAAAGGGACACTCGCCATGGAACATGACAACGACCGTAACACCACAGTGCTTTCAGGAAACAGCTCCGAATGTGACCTACAGCAGCTGCATGGGGCTCGTCCAGTTCCTTGGCTCGTTTTCATACAATGTTAGTCATTTCCTTTAACACTTTCTTTGTATATTTAAACTTTCCTTTATATTGAAATATATATATATTTTTTCCAACTTACTGCACTATATGCACCACAGACATGCAGAAAACACAACTGCAAAGTATTATTACTATCCTTGTTTATAATAGTAGTGAAATATTCTAATTGAGTTCTGGTTCTGTAAAATTCTAACCGAGTGCAAGGAATTAGAAAAAAAACAATGTTCATAGTTTTCTAGCACTGCCACTGCTGGCATGCCCCGCCCACATTCTGTCGCCAGGTCGGTTTAAGATAACGCTTTAGTAGTTTAGTAGAACTCGATTAGAAGATTTTGTGAAAGATCACAACTTTGTTATGTAAAATGTTATATAGCGACTCTAAATGCCGCCCTAAATTTATTTGGTCAAGTGACATTTTTGCCTTTATTCTGTACAGCTTTGCCACCTGGCAACAGTCGGTACTAAAGAGTGCTTTTATGGGCGGGGCCTGGACAGGTCAACTGGGACCCAGCACTGAGCAGCTCTCTCGGAAGGATAAACAGGACATGAAAAAGAAGAAGGGATGAAGGACAATGGACTTCCATAATGGCATCTGGCCAACCAGACATCATAATGCAGGGAGTGATGGAAGAAGAAAGCATTTTTGGCATGAAGTCAACTCTTAAATCACCAGCACAATTCATGCCATGACCACTTTCTTTTCTTTTACAAAGCCTTTATATCTTTCTTGTGAGTGTGTGTGTGTGTGTGTGTGTGTGTGTGTGTGTGTGTTTCACTCTATGCTCTGTTGATTTCCCTGTCACTTCTTGCTGCATGTTCCTACTTGTTCTTCATCTTTATCGTGGTTTTGGCTTTTCTCTATAGTAACTTAGTCTTTTGTCTGCACCAATTTACCTCTTTTCTTTCTTTCTTTCTTTCTTTTTATTTATGCTCCTGCCATCTTAGCGCTGGTAGTCATGTCAGTTTGAATGAGTTAGGCTCCTGCAGTCACAGATATAACAGAAATCTCTCTCACTTTTTCCCTCTCTCTCTCTGGCAGTACTGTAAATACAGTAAAGTGACAGAGACAGTTCAGCTCCTACAGCTCTAGGCTGCTCCTCACAGAAAGGTAACACTGAATATTCACGGACATGAACACACAGCAAACTAAATGAGAGATGAGTGGTTACGTTATACTCGAGCCATCACTGAAGCCTTGTTTGATGTGACTTTTTTTTAAAACTTACGCCTCATTTAAAAATAAAAAAACAGTTAAAAGGAATAGAAATATAAGTAGAAAATACTATAATAAATATTATAAACAATAAAGTAATAAAATAGTGTTCTGTAATATACTGTAGACCTCAAGCCTAAAATCTAGAAGCAACACTGACTATAAACTGTGAAAATGCCCATCTGGGAAGAGGTAACAGTTATTAATATGCTTATAAGCCAAACGTGTGCAGTCCCATCAAATTCACCTTCATCTGAAGTTTCATTAACTCTGGCAGGAGTGTGTGTGTATGTAACGTTAAGAACAGAGTGTGAAGAAAGCTTTTCCCATAGGATAAACTAGAGACAGAACACTGAACAGCTGGATCAAACTCTTTGGTTAAACTAAATGGCAATAAAAATTAACTTATACACAAGATGGGCAAAAAAACTGGGACACACCTGTTTTCCAGGGTTTGGGCTAAACCCCTTACTTCCAGTGAAGGTCAATCTTAATACTTCAAGACGCCAAGACATTTTGTACACCACCATGCTTCCAACTTTGTGGACCCAGTTTGGTGAAGAACCTTTTCTATTCCAGCATGACTGTGTCTCAGTGCACAAAGCAGCTCCATAAAGACGTGCTGGAGGAGTTCAGTGTGGAAGAACTTGACTGGCCACACAGAGTCCAGACCTCAACCCCATCCAGTGTATATGCTGCCGCTTCCAAAACCTCATTTCCAAATTTACGAGAGAAAAACATCACCCTCATTTATAAAAAATAACATATACTGAAAGTTAATGTAGGAATGTATTTTTCTGATAACGTTGTATTATCTCTTTTGGTCCTTTCAACATGAAATGTTCAGACTTAATAAATGCGGCTCTGTCTGCAGTAATACAAAGTATTTGTACACTTTCATCATTACTGTCGTCGTAATTTTTCAGTTTAATACTTTTATAGCAAGATATTCCAGCATGAGTGTGCTTATCAATTAAGAATAATGTAGAAGGGTTCTTAGGATCTTCATTAATATTGAACTTTAGTACTGCATCATTTTTGCACTTTCAGTATTTTCTGTAAGCGTTTACAGTGCATAATGATTTCAGACAAATAAAGACTATCATTATTATTCATAACAAACACAACTCTTCAGCCAACCCGTACACTTGAATGTGCACACACACACACACACACCCAACCACATACACGCCCCACCCCCCGCGCACACACGCAAGCACACAATTTTTTCATTTCAAATCCAGTTTAAAAAATACACCAATTATGTATGCCTTTGAAGTGTGCACTTGCTTCAAAAGAATTCCAGATGAGGTCAGTTCTGTTTAACATTTTAAGTGCTGTTTGGTTGATTTTCTTGTTCGGCACAGGGACGCGGGGAAGTGCTGAAAATCAAAGTATGCTACAAATGTGCCGAAGATAACAAGGCTTTCTACAAATCAGAACTCCGCACTGATATCAGGTTAACTCACACAGCCTGTAAACACAACTCTGGCAGACTCTAAACGCCTCTAGACACGTGTTCAATAAAACCTGTTTATGTGGCTCACATTCCTGGGGTTAACATTAAACGAGAGCTGGCGATATTTACATAAATGAGGACAAATATGAAGTCTGGGGAAAATTATTATGGATTATGTAACAGCAAAAAAAGTTGTTTTAGCAAAGTTTTGCTGAAAACTTGTGAAATGGTAAATATGTAAAAAATTTCACATTTAGAATGTGATCGCGGAAGCACTGTAAGGACAGCTGTAAAGAAACAAAACACACAGCAGACTCATAAACAGACTTAAAGCAGACTTAAAACAGACACTAAAGTTCAGGTCAGTAATAAAAAAAATGATGTGTGTCTCTTTGTTGTGGTTTAATTAAAAGTAATCAACTAGTGAATGTGGCTACACACAATTTTCTCACCCATTTCTAAGTGAGATCAGTTCACTCCACCCATTCTCAGCCACCCTCAACCATACAGTAAATGGCTTATTATAAATAGCGAGTTAATGCTAGCCTCAGGAAACACAGTTCGCTGAATGATGCTGTGAGCAGATTTTTTTTAAATGCAAATGTTTTTTTTCTTGGCTACAAAGCCAATTTTTGGTTACCTCCAAACACGATTTTTATAGCAACCACACTTCACATTTTCTCACGGAAACGCAGTCTAGTTTAATATGAATACTTAGCTTGTTCATTTTTTTTTTTTATACGCATGGGACTGTTGTGAGTGATATCTGACAATAATGATAAGGGTCAATAAATAAACGTCAAATAAAAACGCGGCAAAAGCTTTCACATGTAATTATATAATGTAGATCAGTGCTATTGCCCAACTTCTGAAACGTTTTAAACTATTCAAAAGAACACGTTATTCTCATACATCACAGCAAAACAACAAACGCTAGGATGCTTTTAGAAAAGGATACAGAATTTACATTATTTAGCAGACGTTTTTATCCAAAGCGAGGGGGGGCAGTCTCCCTGGAGCAACTTGGGGTTAAGAGTCTTGCTCAGGAACCCAGTGGTGGTGTGTTGAAGGCAGGATTCAAACCCATGACCTCTTGATCCAGAGGCAAGTATCCTTCCCAATAGGCCACCACCACCCCCTTGTCAGCATGCATGTAAACCAGCTTTGTTCAGTAATTATATTACTGCTTATTAACTCATTAATATCCAACATCAAGGAAAAACGTGTCCTTTCTTGTCAAAGATAATGCAATACTGTATAGTTTTATCTAGTATTTTGAATGAAAATCTAACAGTACTCATTTGTTTTTCCTACTATATTCCTTTTCATACTCACTTGATTTTCAAAATCTATTCCCTTCCATACTTGTATTCAGAATCAGATGTGGGTTTCTGAAATTGTTCTGTTAAAAATTTGTAGTCCAATTTAATATTTAAGACAACAGATTACGTGATGCTTGACTGATGTGAAAATGTCCTTCACATACGCCAAATAACAAACAAACAAACATCCTCCTACTTGCTAATCAATTCCAAAATCTAGTTGCTATGAATAAATGACGATGTAATAATGAGGTGCATGTGTCTTAATCCATCTGTCTCCATCCATATTGAGAGAGAGAGAGAAGAAAGAAAGAAAGAAAGAAAGAAAGAAAGAAAGAAAGAAAGAAAGAAAGGGAAAAAAAGACATTTACGATAACAATAAAATACCTCAATTTAAGATTTCTGTCCTGGATCAATAATCTGAGTTTTCTCGTCTAACAGCTCTTCTTGGGTCAACTTTCCAATCAGAATAAAATTCATGGTTGAATTATATTAACAGAGAATCGATTGCTAACGGGGCAGGAGTGGGAGTGATTCTTGGATTCTGACACCACTGTAACACAAACTTGTGACCTGAAAAACAGACAAAGCTAATTATCACCTGCTGGTATTCAGGTGGGCTGTGGTTCAGTGTGAGACCACCTGCAGAGAGACATGAGTCAACCCCCGAAACACCCCCCCACACTGAGAACCAGCCCTCCACCGCTCACACACCTTAGACTGACAGAGTCACAACACAAATTTGACTCACTCACACCAGTCCTCCTTCTGTCACTTTCTTTGTCTTTTTCCCTCACATTTTCTCTTTTTCTCATTTCTCCTCTTTTTACTTTCCCTCATTATTTCTTTTTTTTCCTTTGGCTTTCATTTTTTTCTGAGTCAAAACACACATGGATTCTCTATATGTCTCTCTCACCATTCATTCATTCCTTAATTTCTTAATTCCTTCCTTCCTTCTTTCTTCTATTCTCTCTTTCTTCCCCTCATTATTTCTTTTCCCCTATTTTTTGCTTTCATGTTTCTGTCAGAATACACACTGTTTCTCTATCTGTCTCTCTCGCATCTTCTTCTTTCTAGTTCTTTTTTTTTTGTCTTTACTCCCTTGTATCTTTTTTCTCTCACATTTTCTCATTTTCTGTCTCTGCTTTTCTTTCTCTTTTCTTTATTTTGTAATTTCCTCTGCTTTCTCTTTCTTCCAATTTTCTTTCCCTCATTATTTCTATCCAATTTTTCCTTTCATTTTTTTCCTGTTTGAGTCTGAACACACACTGTTTATCTGTCTTTCTCACACATTCACTCAATTGCTCCCTTTGCTTTTCTTTCTATCTTTATTTTTCTTATTTCTGCTCTTTTCTCTTTCTGACCATTTTTGTTTCCTCATTATTTCTTTTTTCTCTTTTTTCCCTCTTGCTTTCAATCAGAACACACACTGTTCCTCTGTCTGTCTTCCACTATTCTTCTTTTTTCTTTCTTTCTTTGTGTCTTATCTTTATACAGGGGGTCCTCGGGTTACGACAATCTCGACATGACGTTTTGAGTTCACAACGCTCAACCACATGCGCGTGGCACAAGAATACCCAGTATACAGAAAATATGCAGTAATGCAGCATATAAGTGAGGGAGTGATTTTTTCTGTTGCTATAGTATAGTGTACAAGTACAGTATATTTACGTCCTTTTCCTTTTTCTGTGGCTTAGTTGTGTTTTTATGCTCTAGATTATGATTTTACAACTGTGTTAGAACAGGTAAGTGACTCTCTGTATTTCTTTCTCTCACACTTTGTCAGTTGCTCACCTTGCTTGTCTTTCTCGCATTTTTCTCATTTCCTCACTTTTCATTCCCTGATTTTCTCTTTTTTCCTTTTTGATTTTACTTTTTCTGTTTCTATATCTGTCTCTCTTGCACTATTTGTCTTTCTTTCATTCTTTCTGTCTTTATCCCTGATCTCTTTTTCTTTCTCTCACACTGTCTCAGTTGCTCCCTTTGCTTCTCTTTCTCTCTTTATTTTACTCATTATCCTCTCACTTCTATTTTTTCCCCCTCATATTTTTTTTTTTCATTTGCTCTCTCTCTCGCTCTCTTTCTCTGGATGGGTGAAAGGGCATGACATTGGCAGCAGGTTCTAACAGCATCGTGAGATGGCCATATGTCACAGAGCGCTGCTTCTCTGCACCGCTGTGTGAGGAGTGTTGAGAGCGGGCAGGCGAGAGAAAGATGGAGGGCTATGAAGTGCCAAACCTGGTGCCCTACCATCAGTGTCATAGGGAAGGGGCCTGTAGGTCACACACTAGGACACACATACATATTTCACTTCTAATTGCAAAATTCCTAAGTTCCAATGCCTAACATTTGTCACTCACCTCAAAATAAATGAATAAAATGTTTGAAATTAGTAAATGTGAGGATCATGCAGCTTGTCAGTGGTTGCACAAAAATGACGAAGCTGATTTAACCTTGAAAAATAAAGACCCAGAATCTAAGCATTTCAACATCTTTCTAGAATGATGAGGCTGCCTCTGCTCAGCTAATTTTGTTGATTTGATAAGCTAAAAATAATAAGGAACATGAGGCTGCATTTCGCAGTGATATTCCCATAGAATGGGTTGAATGGGGTACTGCTTTGAAAAACAGCCATAAAATACTATCTGTAATGTTCAACAACTGATTCGATTTATTAATACTACTAATGATAATGAACTTTTTTTGCTGTGCACTGTAATTGTAACAATACTACAGAATTTAAGTGTGTGCAGTCAAGTGTATATTTAATATTTTTCTGCTGCAAACGAGACTCTGCCAATCAGAATGGGAAACAACGCTGTGAATATATGCAGATGCTACTGCGTTAGTGCCTCGTGAGATTAGACGGTGTTAACACTACTGGAAATAAACTATATACACACAGCACAAACTAGAATCTTCTTCTACTTTCAGATACTCCCGATTAGCGGTCTCCACAGAGGATCCACCGTCTCCATTTCCTTCTGTGCTCAACATTTTCCTCTCACACTTCCTCTGCCTGCATGTCCTCCCTCACCACATCAATAAACCTCCTACTAGACCTTCTTCTTCTCCTCTTCCCTGCAGCATCCTTTCTCCCAACACACTCAGAGTCTCTCCTCAGCATCCTTTCTCCCAACACACTCAGTCTCTCCTCAACGTCCTCCTCCCAACA
>JBBJLS010000113.1:213767-223794 GCA_037577275.1 Bryconaethiops microstoma
TAGATAGATAGATAGATAGATAGATAGATAGATAGATAGATAGATAGATAGATAGATAGATAGATAGATAGATAATCCTTCGATCCCTTGATTGGTGTTAGGGAGAACCCAACTGTATCTCCTTCCCTGGAATACATTAACCTGCATCCACCCACTGACCATCTGGAAGAGACCAAGAGAGAGAGATAGACAGAAAGAGAGGGAGAGAGAGAGATGCGGTATGCAGAGTCCTCCTACTACCTTATGTTGCGAGAGACATTAGCTGGCTGTCAGTGCTTGAAGAACAGCTGAATGACTCTTGTGAAGAGTACATTAGCATCAGAGTTGGGCCTACCAGCACGTTCCTCAAAGTAACACAGCGCACTGTGGCTTCTAAGAACCAATTAAATGCTCGTCCACACATACACTTCATCTTCTCCGAGCTCTAAGTCCAAGACTCTAGTCACAACAGTGGAGTGGGAGTTGAAGCAGAAGGTGCCCTTGGTCATCAGCTCATATTCTTACAACACTGTAATTTTCTAATCTTTATAGCAGTTGGACAGGTACTTCTCAAGTATGTGTTTGTACATATTTGTCTCCAAATAAGTTGTCAGGTCAATCATGTTATTTTGTGAACTACATTTTCACAATTACCCAAGGATCTCCTCAAGTATCATCAAGCAAACTGTCCAGCAAACAAACACCTGCCAGATGTGCAGATTCCGGTCAGGACCACATCTGGATGCCTATATGACATGCAAATGAGGTTCAGTATTTGACTGTCTGATAACAACCCCTCTCAGACATTGATGTTGTAGAGAGTTCTCTACAGCATCAGAAGAATCCGACCCTTTCTCACCACTGAAGCTACACAGTTACTCGTCCAGTCTCTGGTCATCTCTAAACTGGACTACTGCAACTCTCTTCTGGCTGGACTTCCACTGAAGGTAATAAAACCACTTCAACTGATTCAGAACGCAACTGCGAGGTTAGTCTTCAATGTTTGAAAATTCTCACACACTCTTCTCAGTCTTGGCCCCCCAGCGGTTGGACGAACTCCGTCTTCCAGAGTCTCTCGCTGTCTTCAAGTGTCATTTGAAGAACCACCTCTTCAAGGAGAACCTTGGCCTCTTGGTATTGCTTATTCTTTTCTTCTTTCCAATCTTTCCTAACTATTTTTAGGAAATTTCTCTATATTTCCTTTAAAAAAAGGCACTTATATTACTCCATGCATTCATTACTTTTGCCTTAATCTCTGACTTTTCTTTGACAGAAATTGTTTAGGCCTCTATCTTAGCTGGCATTAACTTGGTTGAATAGCAGACACTGATTTAAGTATAACCTTACAGGCATGAAGACAAGATGTGGACTACTTGAGCACTGATGTACATCGCTCTGGATAAAAGCGTCAGCTAAATGCCGTAAATGTATGTATGTTTTGGTGGAAACAGTTAACAGTAGAAGGTCAGCAAGTTTGTACTTTTGGCTGCTGTGTGTTGAGCCATATTTTACAGATAGAATTACAGCAGTAATTGTGTTTGTGTTTTCTGTTGCCTCGCCTCACACCTTGAGTTTCGCAGGTTTGTTGGTTGAAGTTCACCTTGTTCCTCAGTGCTCAAAGTGAATTGCGTTCCTGTGTCCTTTTAAATTCTAATGAAATGTCTTCAGTAGAGCTGGTCATTAGTACAGTCTCAGTCTTTGGCTCTTCTCTTTTTCCAGTTAATGACATTTGGCCTGGGGAACAGGGGGAGTATGATGAACAACACTGTGTGTGTGTACGTGTTTGTGTGTGTGTGTGTGTGCTTGATCATGGATCATGGTTGTGACTGTTAAAAAGTGGGAGGAAGAAAGAAGGTGCCAGAACACTGAGACGCCTGGCAAAAGCTCATTACAGAACATCTCAAACCAAACATCAAATCATCTCTCTGTCAGCACTCTCTCTTTCTCTCTCTCTCTGTCTCTCTCTCACTCTCTCTCCCTGTTCTCTCTCTCTCTCTCTCTCTCTCTGTCTCTCTCTCTTTCTCTATCTCTCTTTCTGTCTCTCTCCCTCTCTCTCTCTCTCTCTCTTTCTGCATCTCTTTTTCTCTCTCTCTCTCTTTCTTTCACTCTCTCTTTCCTTCTCTCTCTCTCTCTCATACATATCATCTTACATCTACACAAGTTTATGAACTCGATGAACCTAATTTCTTAGATTCATGTCAGTGTAAGTTGTAAAATTGCTGAAATTGAAAATGCTCGAAACACAGGCGTCACTGTAGTCACAATTCCTATTGAAACACCTCAATCTGTCTAACGAACGCTCTAACAGATTACCTGCATCACACAGTACATCTTTCTCCACTCATTTATTCAGGCTTTCCTTTCATTTCTCACCCATAAATAAGATCATCCTGTGCAGGAAACACAAACAAGCATAAATAAGGACAAAAAGCATCCAAATCATAACATAAAAAATTATGTTGTGTGTGCATTAACAGGGAGGAATGGAGAAAAAGAGAAGAAAAAGAAAAGAACAGTTGTGTTAGAAAGAGAGAAATGAGGACATAACTTCAACAAATAGACATAATTCAAATAATAGACATAACTTCAACAAATAGACATTTCAGAGATACAATTAAATCTGCTTCTGAAAAAGATTCCATACATTATTCTTATAGGATTTCAGTCCAATTCCATCTTTGTGCCCCTCCACCACCTCCCTCGCCCCCCCCACTTCGGCCCCCAAACACTGCCCACTAGAGCCATGACCATTTACCTTTCTCCACAGACCTCATACCATAGACACGGCCCTGTGAAATTATAAATAACTCTGTCCGGATGACTGTGAATTGTGACTGATTGATGCTTATACTAAATTGTAATGTTTACCATCTACTAGTGATGTGCGGGTCGACCCGTAACCTGCAGGTAAAGCGAGTTGACCCCGCGTGTACTGTGGGTTTCGTTCAGCTTATTAGAAAATTTCACAGGTTCAAACAGGGCAACGTTTTGACTACACTATAAATAATTTACAGAAACATTGCAGGCCTGTTTGGGTTGATGATTAATGAATATTTTTGTGGGCCGGGGGAGCAAGTATACTCTCATAATAAAAAATCCTGACCTGTGCATCACTATCATCTACCATTAAAAACTAATGTACATAAGACCAATGCAAATGTAATAAAGCAACACATTTAAACATTAATACGCAGACATACAACTAATGACATTTTTCTGTGGCCTCCTTTGTGCAAACCATTGAAAAACAATGTACTTCTCTCTTTTTCTTGTTTTATTCTGGCATTTTTAAAAGGAGCCCCAAAGATTAGCTGGGGAAGAGAAGGAAAGTAGGCTGTTGCTGCTGCGTGTTAGACAGTAGATGTGAAGGCAGAAAGTGTCACAGTGTCGACTAGTCACACTAGATGGCAGAAGTGAGCTGTTCTATCAAATTTTCATCATAACTCCCTCCCTACTGGGAACACAACAATCCATTATGCACAAGTGGAAACAAAAAACAGAGGCTACTTAATGTAGATTCATTTAACACAATGTTAAAAAAAAACAAAAAAAACAAAACAAGCAAAAATATAAATGGTTCATCATCATACTTGAACAATTACCCACAAACTCCCTCCTGTGGGTTCAGCCTGTTAGACTGGCTCTCGATAATATAATGTCTAACTGGAGCTGTTGAAATGACAATAACTGCTCTTAGATCAGCATAAACATGCAGTTCGAGGTCATACATAGAACTATTTAGAGAACTGAGGGCAGGTGGTCCCACTTTCTATTAAGGGTCTGTAATAACTGTGTAGTTACACATTAATAATGTATGCAATAACAACAGAGCAACTGCTGGTGATGTATTCACTGTTATAGCAGTACACCTTGTGTAAATACACATACATTACTTCAGTCTTTACTAATTACATGTAATTACATTAGGATACACATTCTGAGAGTCCAAAAAGAGTCATAATTGTCCTTGAGGCTATCAATATGTACGTTAAAATCACCAGCAATAACGCAATGATCAATACAGTTAGAAGTGCACTTTCGAGGCCTGTAGACAGCTAGAAATATTCTTGGAGCCCCCATCAGAACTGCACAGAGATACTCAAAGGATGTGAAGTTGCTGAATGAAAGCTGCTTGTGTTGGAAAGAAACATCAAATACAGGAACTAGGCCTTCGCCTTTCTCGCTGGCATGCAAGACATCAATAAAATTAAAGTTTGGTGGAGCCAACTCAGTTAATTCATTTTGAGTGCTATATGCATTTAACTTGGTTTTTTTTTAAGCATAATGGCAAGCCCATGAACTGTAATCAAGTCATTAATCAATTAAGACTTGTTTATTAGAGGTCTAATATTAAAGACAGCTAATTTAGTAATGTGTGTAAGATGTACTGCTAACATGATGACTGTAACAGCACAGACCTGAAAAATTTCAACAGACTTGATTACTTGAGAATAGGATGAACTCTTTCAGTAGTGGTGGAAGGTGGGTGGAGGTCCTACTGACAATGGGGCTGAAAGCACTGATCCTGATTCAGTGATTGAGTAGTTTGTCTCTTTCTTTGAGGCACTACAGGTGATGGGAGGAGGGGGTCGTGTAGTCTCGGAAGCAGTAGATTAAGGTGGAGGTGATTTTTGCTGTATCTAAAGGCCGGCAGACAGGGAAAGTGGCAGCTTCTCCATGGTTGCTGGGAGACTCAGATGAGGTGAGGGACGTAAAGAGGATAATGTATATTTCCCCTGTGGTTTTGGTGTCTCCAGCAGCCGATACGGTTCAACATCATCATGGTCACGACCCACATCCAATAAATGAAGCTCTGTCAAGACATTCTCTCTGTGGGAGATTGGTGTGGCTCTGGAACGACGTCCTTGGGTGATGATGTCAACATGTCTCAACCAATGAGGAGGATAAATGCGGCTCTCTGTCAATAACTGGACACACCTCTTTCTTGTTTGTAGTCCATTTTTCTTACAATTTTTGTTTACCAGAAGCTAGTTGAATTTGTGAATAAAATTCAGTCTATTTGAGCAGCAGCTTTTATGTAGCCAAGCCAAACAGCCTTCAGAACATGTTGGTTTTCCATGCAGGCAGAAGACCACTGATAAACTACTGGAAGCTGAGCTTGCTGAGTGTGTTAGACATGATTGTTAGATGTTTCTTTTTAGGACTCCTGCCTCCTCATGCCATTTTCTGCCAACAACAAAAATAATAGTCAGTTTCACTGCTGTGTTTTCTGCCAATAATGATAGAAGATCCTCATTCAGTTGGGAGAATATGTTGTTCAGTTCCCATTGAACTATGTGTTTTTGTTTTTTTTCACACCACTAACAGTGTCATCCCCAAGCATAAGGGTGTCTGTTGTGATCGCAGATTGGAGATCATTGGCTCTGCTGGGGCACTTTGGCTGGACAGCCCTTCCGGTTCTCCTTTTTCTCCTTTAGGAAACTCACTGAGGCTTTGCAGTGGAAATCTGTTCTGCCAGTGATGTAAGCGGGTCCAATATTCAGCTCTGGCTTGGTGTTGTGATCTCTGAGCAGCAGCTTTAGCATGACGGGCTTAGCTGGCCAGAGTGGGAGATGAAACTACAGAGCTATACATAGCACAGCATTTGTGTTTGGGTCCAGTGCGGACTCATTGCTCATTTCTGCCAGCTCTGCTCACATTAGCAGCTCCATCTAGTGTTCTGCTGGCCCGGATCTTTGTATCTCCACAGCCCGCTGCTTCATTAAGCCCTCCGTCCAGTGTCTGCTGTCAGCACTCCCACGCTCCGATGCTCCTCTTGTGGCGCAGGAATGCCAGTTCTTAAACTCCGACAACAGGCTCCAAAAACTTGTTTCCAAAACTGTCATTTTTTTGGAAAAGGCAGTAGCAGTTCTGACAGCACAATTCTGAAATCGCCCTTTCCCAAGTCTATCTGTTGTGCTGGCTCCTAATGATGCCGTTTTGCTGGCAGGACCAAACAAATAACGACTCGAAAATGTTATTTAAATACATTTTGGGGAACTTGGGAAACAGGAACCATTTATTATTTGTTGTTAAGTAATGAGGCAATAAAATGAAGCCAAAAACATTGCGGAGAAAAGGCTGAAAAACAGCAAAACAGTGGTGAAAAAGTGTCTAAAAACCAGACTGAAGCAGGCATGCAGCCCGGACAGAGCAAAAGCGAAAAAAAGAATTTCTGAGAATATGCATTCAGGAGTTTGATGTCTATTTTTTGTCTACAGCAGGCTAGGCCAATGTAAATGACAATAACAATATGTGAATATATTGTCCTTGAGGTAAAGTATAACATGTCGCTATTGCGTGATCCTTCAAACAGGATCCTTATTCTAAAGGCAGAAGCACAACAAACAGTATTGTAAAGCTTTGATGTGAGTGGTTCATACTTATTTAAGTGGCTATGAAGAGCATCAGGGCTCATTCAAGGTTGTTTGTCTTCGCAAAACTACCCAGAGTGTATTCAGAGCATCACTAAATTGGTAAGACTAAGAAAAGTAATCTAACAAATATACCAAAAAGTTGGTTCTTCACACTGGTTCACCAGTTATTTTTGAAGTGTAATATAAAGCTGATAACCAACAATAGAGTGGTTGATGGGGGATAGGAATGAGGAATGTTGATGTTGCATTAAAATGTTGATGTTTGTAAAAAAAATGCTGCTATTAGAAGAATTATGGCGTTGATGGAGTTGCTAGAGTATCGTGTTTGACAGGGAATGAAGATGTTTGGTCAAAAATGGTGGAATTTAATGGAGATGGTGTTTTATGGAGAATGAAACAAACTGATGTAGATTGATGGTAGTTTCATGGAGACTGACAGTATTTGACAGAGAATGGCGGTATTTGTTAGAAAATGGTGATGTGTAATGTAGAACTACGGTGTTTCAGACAGCCAGTAGAGCCAGACACATGCACACTGTAGTAGTGCTGTGGCTCCAACCTGGTTGTCGTCACCCTCTGTAGACGGTCCATCTTGTGTCTGCTGGTCCCTCTAAAGTTATGCAGATGGTCCAGGAACGCCTCATTGCTCTGCTGCACTCAGTGCTACTCTACACGGAACCAATCCCAGCATGCGACAGGGACGCGCCACAGCAACGTACCATATTGTTCCAAACCAAAGATTTTTCACATATTTGTTAACACTTCTGCATCTGTTGGAAGAAGGATGCTTCGCTGCCCACACTGATGACTGAATCTGGCTTTAGGCCTTTAGATCGGTTTTCTGAAAGACTCTGCAAAAAGACTCAGTTTTCTGAAAGACCCAAGCTTCATGAATATCAATGAGCTCAATCTCATGCAAATAACTAGGTTAACATGTATAATAACCTTTTATAACGACTTGTGTGAAAAAAAAATTAGTTCAATTTACGAATAGGAAAAGGAATTCTAACATTTACTATCCAAGAGCACATAGTACAAAGAGTGCAAATAGATCTCATCATTCAAAAGTCCCCATTCTGTCACGGAATGTGCAATTAACAGGGTTAATGGACTTCTTAGACCTATTAGTTGAAAAGGTGCAACACATGACCATCATATAGATGACCTCATGTCATCTAAATTGAACCACTGCAAACAATACTACTCATAAAATGAGTCCCTGAATGGGTCTCAGGAATTGCTGGTATGTGTCTGTGCCTGGTCCGATCCTCATTACTGTTGAATGTTCTGGGAGAATTCTGACGTATGTCAAGTATTCGCACAAAATGCCAGTCACACATTTTTCTGCTTCTGGTCTGTGCTCCAGGAGATATGACAGTAGTTAACTCAGTGGTTAGAGGTAATGAGTAGTGACTGGAGTTGTGGGGTCAGTACTAGGTGTATACAATGGAAACCAGACACTGTCCTGGAAGGATGCAGGGTTGCATTTTCTTTCACTGTTATTTCAGGAGTAACTCCTATCACCTCGGTCCATCAAACTGGGGAGCTTGTACAGTTAAAAAAGGTGGATTCTTAACCCACCTTCATTAGGAAATAAGGGTTACTTTTCTAAACAGAGATGCATTAAACGTAATTTGAATTCACTATCCTAATACTCCAAAACCAGTATAGACTTACTGCAGAACCTACTGCAAGTACCAGAAGAAATAAGCCCTCTTTTATTACAGTGAGTCCATCAACAATATTTTTCTGGAAGTTCACCAGTAGTCTGTAGGCATTTGAAATACATTACAACTACTAAACCAGTAAACGTAATTATGCTCTCATTTAACTTAAAACTAACTGCAAAGAAGCTGGCTGTGATACTGACCAGAGCTTTAACCTCCCACAACACGACGAATCGGAATCTTAAAGTCCTTAATGAAGTCATTCAATCGGGGTGCTAGTGCATGACTTCAGAGCTGTCCAGATACTACACTCTCAGTGCACTCAAATTACTCTATAGAGGTTCTTTGTCTCTACAGAGTAATTTGAGTGTAGTGAGAGTACAGATATACAGCACTTTATGGAACCATTTACATGTTTTATATCAAACCATTGCCTTTACTTAAGGGCCTCTTTAGGTTATCAATGGGCCACTACATTTGTACAGAATAATAACAAAAGCTTATTTTGGAGAGTTTTTCTTGTAGATTATCTGTAGTTCTGACCTATATCTGCATCAAAATGCAGCTTTAGTATGTGAATACAATCACAGACATGATGCCCTAGAACTAATCACCTTGGTTTGTCAAATCTGTCACTGTAAGCAGTATTTAATTTATTCTACTCAGTGTCAGACACACACACACACACACACACACACACACACACAGACATATATGTGTATACAGCCATTGAAACAAATAAGAAATCACTTTTCCCTTTTTTTTCTGTTCACACACTCTGCTCTTAACGTCACTATTTTAATAGCTGCAGGTGTAAAATAATGTAAGAGTCTTTTGTTTGGAATTATGAATCAAGTGTGGTCACAATACTTTATAAAACAATAGTGACATGCACATTTTACACAGACACACTCCCACAAACTGCAAAAGCAATGATAATTAAAAAAAAAATGATGATGATGATGGTCTCTTATTTTTTTCCATAACTGTACATATTGACTGGAAATAAAGTAAATGAAAGGGTGGTCCTCTCCCACCGCCCCCCCACCCCCGACCCTCACAGTTGTTGACTTTATCAAATCCCCACCCGCTCACCTATCTCACAGTTGCTGCCCAGGAAGCCGGTCCCTGTGCAGTCACAGATGTAGCGGTTCCAGCCTTCCTTGCAGAGTCCTCCGTTGACACAGGGGGCACTGCTGCACCTCTTCTGGAGCTCACGAGTGCAGAAGCTGCTGACTCCAGGGGCACTCTGGATTTCAGCCAGCCGCCGGACATCGCGGCTCTTCCCGTCGATGAAGAGGTCCCGCACGCAGCCCACATAGCCGTAGTTCAGCAGGGCGGTCCAAACCTCCGGGGGCAGCACCAGGCCCTGCCGAGACTCAGGCAGCCCACCCAGGTACATATCACTGTCCAGATCCAGTATCTCACTGCCCTCGTTGGAGTTGAAGGGCATGGTACGGCTGTTTACTGAGATGGATCCTGGGAAGGGAGCAAAAGAGAAGGAGTGAGACACCTTTTTTTTAATAAACTATTTCAACATTAAACTCTTCCATTTCACAAACCAAGGTCAGTTCGGTTTTCCATTATATGCCATTTAAACACACTGGCCACATTGTACCTTGATGCCAATTCAGCTTCTTTTTGCTGAGCTGAGTCAAGTCGAGAGTAAGATACAAAGGGCAGGAGAGAGAACATGGCAAGAAGCAGAGAGAGTGAAGGAGTGCACGGGTGCATGTGTGAGTGTAGTTAGTGGAACTCTACAGGATCTCGGGTTCAGTAAAAAGCTACAGAAGAGTGTGTAAGTATGTGAGTGTGTATGTGTGAGTCTCAGCTTCGCTCCTGATGTATCAATGAGATTTATGATGCTCTCTTAATTGTCTATTAAAACGCAATTACAGCAGGGCAGGACAAACTCCCTCTAGGACATGTGCGTACACACACACACACACACACACACACACACACACACACACACACACACACACACACACACACACACACACA
>JBBJLS010000113.1:233760-246277 GCA_037577275.1 Bryconaethiops microstoma
AGAGAGAGAGAGAGAGAGAGAGAGAGAGAGAGAGAGAGAGAGAGAGAGAGAGAGACAGACAGAGAGACAGACAGAGAGAGAGACAGAGAGAGAGAGAGACAGAGAGAGACAGACAGAGACAGACAGAAACAGAGAGAGAGAGAGGCAGAGTGAGAGAGAGAGAGAGACAGAGAGAGACAGACAGCGACAGAAAGAGAGAAACAGAGAGAGAGAGACAGAGACAGAGAGACAGACAGAGAGAGAGAGAGAGAGAGAGACAGACAGACAGAGAGACAAACAGAGAGAGAGAGACAGAGAAAGAGAGAGAGAGACAGACAGACACACAGAGAGAGACAGAGACAGAGAGAGACACACACACAGAGAGACAGAGAGAGAGACAGACAGACAGAGAGAGAGAGACACACACAGAGAGACAGAGAGAGAGAGCATCAAAGCCTGACAAACTTCAAAAGAGCAACAGAAAGAAAGCTCCTGCATGAGTGAAAGTCCCTGAACATTCAGCCCCCTGCGTTAAAAGAAACAGCACAAAGACTCAATGCCAAAACCAAAAGCATTTATGCTTCAGAATACATCCAATAAGCACAACTGACCTATACAAGCTCGGCCCATTCTTTCAGCCACGTTTTCTGAAGTGCACAAATATTAGCTCATATGGACACACCTTACAGCATGACTTACAAAATACTTCAAATTTGAGTGTCTTCAGACTTAGTAAAGCCAAACGAGATTTATTTTGCATGTGTGCAGGAGAGTGTCAGGCTAATTACACTCTTTGGCCTCCTGGAAATAGATGGAGCAGAGCATCGTAAATCTTCAAATTATACTGTTGTTGTATCTCAATTTCACTTTTTATACTTAGAAATGGTCCAAATCAAATGTAGTTGCAATAACCTACACTAAAGGTCGTGTTCTCTTCTTGTTATCATTCAAGGAGATACAAGGATTACAATATGATGATACCCTATATGGACAAAAGTATTGGGACACACCTGTTTCTACGGGTTTGGGCTAGACCTCTTACTTCCAGTGAAGGACAATCGTAATACTTCACAACACCAAGACATTTTGGACAACGCCATGCTTCCAACTTTGTGGACCCAGTTTGGGGAATAACCTTTTCTATTCTAGCATGACTGTGTGCCAGTGCACAAAGCAGCTCCATAAAGACATGGCTGGATGATTTGGTGTGGATGACCTTGCCCTGATCTCAACCCCATCCAACACCTTTGGGACGAACTGGAACACTCCAACTTCATGAATTCATGAATGCTCTACAGAATGAATGGGCACAAATTCCCACTGAAACTCCGAAATCTTGTGGAAAGCCTTCCAAGAAGAGTGGAAGCTGTTATAGCTGCAAAGGGGCTCCAACTTCATATTAAAATCTATGTCTTTTAAGTGTCTGTTGGTGTAATGGTCAGGCATCCCAACACTTTTGTCCATATAGTGCATCAGGCCTTTTCAAAGGTCGTATCATACTTGAATAATTCCTTAAGGATCAAATAATGTGAGTTTAGAAAAATACATAATCAGTCACTGTAACATATACAGTATGACCTTGTAGCTTATAAGTGTAAGTTTTGAGTTTGTGTTCAAATTGGAATCGAAGGAACAGCAGAGTAAAGTGCGCAGATGAACAAAACTTGTGCTGAGAGAAAGAAACGTGGGAGAGACAGAAGGAGAGAAAGAGGAAGCATGAACAGATGTGCAAGTTCAATTAAGCATTTTCCTGTTTCTCTGCTAGCCTCCCCTCTCTCACTCTCACCTTCTCTCCTTCACTCACATACTTTCACACTCTGCCTCCTTTCTTTTCCTCCTTCTTTCCATTTTTCACTGGATAAATTGTACTTTTGAGTCTTTAGCAGCACATTAACACTATAGCCAGGGGCAGAGCTCTTATTACGCAATGGAATGGTGAGTGTATGTATGTGTGTGTGTGTTTGTGTGTGTGTGTTTTAAAGGGGTTGCATTGGGCCCCAACACTGGAGTCGAACAAAAAAAAGAGTCAAAATTAAAAATACAGGCAACAAGCTACATTTGTATAGAGGATCAAATTATCATCTTTGGAGACTAAAAGACTAAAATCAAGGTGCACTCTCCTGTAATCTACCAGACTGCTTCAATTTGTTCCTTTTTCTTTTAAGCTCAGCATGCTGTGTAGAAAAGCTGCATAAACTGTGAGGCACCTCAAAAGCAGCAAACAGAATCGGCTCTCGCTGTGAAACAAATCCTAATATATTTCTGCTAGACAGATGTAATTTTTCATCTCCTTCGTTATTGCCTACCATTCAGCTGCCTGTCAATCTGCTTTCGGTTTATGATTCCTCAGCTGTCCTCGTCTTCCTCTTCATGTATTTCTGTCTATTTATGGTCATTCTATCATCTGTAAAACCTGCCTTACTGCTCACTTTCCTTTGGGTCATTGTAGTTTAAAGTTGCCCTGTCATTTATGTCACTGTGGTTATGTTAACACCTGCCAGAATTATGTAATACTTTATATTCTATCAAGGATACACTTACACATGTATACACTTATTAATTTAGTTTGTCTATGCTTTCCATATTTACAAAACACATTTATGAAAATTATGCAAGTACTGTCTAATTTATACTCATTCATCTATCTATCTATCTATCTATCTATCTATCTATCTATCTATCTATCTATCTATCTATCTATCTATGTGTGTGTGTGTGTGTGTATATATATATATATATATATATATATCATGTATCAAATTGAAAAGATCTATTTCATCCTCACTAGCCAAGACCACCACAGAACTGCAGGACGACACCAAAGAAGCAAAAAGTTCCTCAAAAAAAACCTCTGCTACATCACATAGAACAATTAAGGCCTGGTTATATAATATCGCAAGTTGACAGGGCAGCCATTTTTCAGATAAAATTCTCCATCTTGCTGTCACAAGGCTGTTCTAATAAATATGGGGAAATTGATCGCCTGTCAGCGTGGAGATAATTATTCTATATTGATGCATCGGTCTCTGGGAGTTTGCAGAGCCTACTTTATATATATTAAAACTGAGCTGACAGGCCATTTTTCCCTCTCACAAATCGCCTGCGATGGACCGACCGTAACATTGTCAGAAATGTCAGGAACGACCTGCAGATGTTTCATTCTGGGAGACAAACGGACACGTGGCGGTTCTGAGTACTTAACGGGCAACTCTTCGTCAAAAGGAGCAGGAAACATATGTCTCTGGCTCAGTGCCGGCGAATCAAAGAAAGAAAATCTACTCCACAAAATAAACAGCATTTTAATAAGACTCTCAGAACGCTTGCGCTTTTGATCATGCTGAGAAGGTAGGCGGAGATTAGCATTTTAAAATGGCTGCCTGCCAAGTCTGTACTCCAGGGCGAAAGTATGATATTTTTCTTTTATGACACACTCCTTGTTGTGATTTCTAATGGGTCACTGAAGCGCCATTTAGACTAGACTTCTTATCTTGAGACAAGGAGGCTATAGTATGAGGTGATATGTCAAGACTGACTCAGTCTTATGAGGTTAAAATGAGATTTATCGGTTTGCAAACATGAACACACACACACACACACACACACACAGTTCTTCCTTTAGTGCTGCATCCTTGGCGAACCCTAAACAAATCTTCCCATTCTGAGACATGGTGGTAGTTAGATTATCTCTCTCCAGCCAGGTTTAAAGGTCAGTCCTGCTGCACCTTGCCTCAGGTAGATGTAACAGGCCTTTTCCATTTACATGCTAGTCTGTCCACCCACACTTGGACTCGAATTTGACATTAAGAACAAACCAAACACATCCTACAGCACACATACCCACCTCAGCGTACAAGAAAAACACATCACCTGGGTGATAGAGCAATGTAATCAGATACTGGCAAAGGCTAGATAAGTAACCCAGGGCAGTGGTGAGCCTATGAGAGCCAGGCCTGCAAGTCAGTTTAGAAATATAAAGCAAAATAGGTCCAAATCTGTCTAACTATCTACCTAAGCTTGTGTGAAGCATTTCTACAGTGACTCCTTCAGGAACAAAACCTGAAAGAGAGCCACTGCTGTTTACCATCTAAAAGTAACGGTTAAGGGTTATTCTGTTGCTCATAGTCATAATAAATGATGTCTCTAGAAGTCTGAGAGTAATGTTTTCCCTCACACTATAAATTGGTCCCACACACTATAAATTAAACATAATTGGTGACCACTGTCACGAATTAAATTGGTATTTAATTTGACACAAGAGGTTTCAAGCTCTGACCCTGTGATGATGCTTAACAAACATTGCCGGTTGTACTCGAAAGAAGCTTTGAAAGAAGACTAAATAAGGTTAATTCCAGTTTGGTAAATGATAAGCTTGCGTTACATTTATTGCTGCTACTGACCTTGAACTGGGCATTAAAGGAATAGTTCACTTAAAAAAAAGATATTTACACATTTTATTTGCCCCAAATGTAGTTGATTAACCAAGGCATGTCTGGTGTCTGACGTTTGCACTGGTGCTACAAAGAAAATGTATTAGAAGTCATACACAAAGGTTTAAAATAGAGAAAGCAAATTTCAGACAACAAACGTGGCTCAACCGCACGAATGGGCCAAGGGGAAATTGTGTAAATTAGATTTTTCTGTAAACCTTTCCTTTAAAGCCAAAGGTATGGATTTCTCCATAGAGGTGGTAATAAGAGCACAAACTCTGATTATAATTCGGATTTGTTACCACAAAATTGTGTACCGCATATTGCCCGGTCTTTCTATCTGCACCATGTTGAAGAAGTGCTGCAAGCTGAACAAAATACAATTTTCCACCTCAAGATGAAATTCTCAAGGTCCATTTCTATCACAGCAGGATATCTATGGTTTGTTTGATTGAACTAATTCTAATAGTTTTTCGATTTGTGGATGTACTCGCCATAACTTGTTTAAAAAAAAAAAAAAAAAAAAAAAGGAAAGCAAAACTATTAGCCTAACAGCTGGCAGATATAATTTCCCTCGCTCTCAAAAGGAATAAAAGCAAACAAAAAACTGACAAAAATACCCCACCTCCATTACCAGCATACTGGCTTTGAACATCTGAAAGGAGGAGCATGCAAAACATTCCACCAGAAAAGGCTTTGATTGTGCACACTTGGGAGTTTTTCTGCGCTACTTCACACCAACTGAATATAGTGCGGCGCTACACCAAAGACAAAGCAGCGTGGCTTATAACATTTTTCAATCATTTTAATATTCAAAAGACCTTGGAGGCAGTCAAGGAATGATCTACAGCAGCAAGGTCATACCTGGACTAGGAAAAGCAGCTTATATAGAAGCGAATGTCTTACCTGAACAATATCTCGTTTTTGTATCCCAGCCTTCTTACATCCCCAAATTCTACTTACCTTTAACCTACATAAAGTGAGAAAGAAAAGACACCCAGGCTGTGACTGACATTGCATATAATTCACAGAGAAAACAAACAATATCCTCAAGGAGCAGCGGAATTGCAGCGCATTTGTCAGCGGGTCCAATATTCAGCAGCGAATCTTTGCACAGGTGGCTGGCAGCTTGACGACAATCCACAATTTCTCCTTGAGAAACAGATGGTAATCTATAGCCAAGTAAGTCGTGATTCGAACTCCATTAAAAGTGAGAACAAGACTGATTAAACTAGCCAGAGTGGAGCTATGAAAGTGTTAGTAAAGTCAGGGGCTCCGGAGGGCAGGGGAAGGTGAACTCAACTCGGCCAAGGGGTCGGTACAGAATCTTACATGGGGGGAGAAAAGTTTCTGTCCTTATGTGAAAGTGTTGAAGTATTGGGTTGGAGGATGAGGGAAATCGGTTAGTACTTTAGTAAGTAAGGGGGGAGTCAGACACAAAAATGGTTGTTAGTACAGTTACAACAAAGGTTTGGTTCAAACAGTAGTATTAGTAACAGATTTTAGGTTTTAGTAAATTTAGTAGAAGAAACACAATTGGAATAGTCAATTCGAGAAATCGTCCGCAATTTCGGATTCGGAAAAATCTGATCGAATTGCTCGTGTCGTCTGGTGATCAGGGTTTTGTCGAGGTTAGGATAAAAAACAAAAACAATCCATCCAAAAATGCTAGTATGGTGAAAAACAAGCCATGCAGCTCGATGGAAGGATGAGGATGGATAGATGAGTGATGGCGTTTAGCGGACAAAAACCCAACAAGGGCCTCAGACCAAATGAAAGCCAGTCAAAACCACTCAGTAGCGATGGGAGAGGGGTGTCCAAATAAAACTGCAGAAAGCGCCACTCCACCAGACGAATGGGGGGGGAGGGGGAGGGAGGGGGGGTTGGATCTGCAAACATTTAGTATATTATGAAGGGTAACCTGAAGGTGAGGTGAAAGAAACAAACTGAACGTTTAAACCCAAACACTCGTGCAAGCCGAAACGTCCTCGGCTTGGGAAACACAGACACCCTCCCGAGATGGACGTGGGTATAAATGCAAGCTGGTGAAATTCATGCAACACAGAACGCAAGAATGACTTTGAGAACGAAAGGAAAGGAGGACCAAAAAAAAAAAAAAAAGACCCTAGAGAAGTCTGAATGATTTATGACAGGGTCGAAGTCCACCAGAAACCCACCAAGAAAAACAAAAAAATTATAAATTCAACAGAAAGGTAAAGATGTCGAGATTTAAGAACAGGAAAAATAGAAGAGGGAGAGAAAAAAAGACTTTCACCCAGTGAATAGAGAGACTCTGGCTATTGTTCGAGACCTCTGCGGGTTACGAGTTATTCAGCTAAGGGCAGATGAATCATAAAAAAGGTGTTATCTGAATAATAAGAAAAAAATCTCTCACTTCCTTCCTTGCTGCCCTATAGCCAGTGCTTGAGGATCCCCGGCAAAAAAAAACGAGACGCAGTCAGTTCATTAAAGCCCAGTAATTGCATACTAATGCATACATAATAGAGCTTCTCATTTGAAAGTCTGTATCCACCACCAAAAATATCAAATCTCAGAACTTTTTCGCCCTCAAACTGAAGGGACCTCTCGCAGGGGAGTGTGGGTGTCGTTTTCTTCTCCGCTCAATGATGAAAGAAAAGTCCTTTCTCTCGCTCTTCTTTTTTTTCTTTTTAGCAAGGTAGGGAGTGAGGTCATTATTTGTTTTAGTAATTCTCTCTTTTTTGAACAACGGAGAAAGAAAAAAACAAAATCGTTCTGGCTGGAACAGAGAGGGTACTTCTCAGGAGACTATTCAAAAAAATTCATATATGTATGTATATATAGGGTTCGGGAGATATATACATGTACATATATAAGCGAATAATGTGGTCATTTGCCAAAAATAACACAATGTCAGGTTGATTTGGTCATGCAGGGTGAAGGAGGCCAGATACAGGGTTTTGTGTTAGTATTAATGAGCACAGTCAATCGGACACAGTCCTTACATAACGGGTTCTTCCCTACATGCCTTCATGCAGCTCTGGGGCAGGCTTGCAAGGCCCATGTTCTGGAGTCCAGCGCCAGGCAGTAAGAAAATACTGATTTCCAGGGCAAAATAATACTCACAATATACATAATATGGACAAAAGTATTGGGTCACACAGTATTGCGTTTTTCCGGGTTTGGGCTAGGTCCCTTACAGCTGCAAAAGGGGGACCAGCTCCATATTAAAATCTATGTATTTGACTGCAATGTCATTAATGTCCTTGTTGGTGTAATGGTCAGGTGTCCCAATATTTTTTGTCCATATAGTGTATAATATGATTCCCTTATATTTCAATGAATGCCAACATTAAAAATATATATAGTAATAGGTGGTTTAAGTGAAAAACTACATTTAGCGTAAATATAAAGCGAACAGTTCTATGTCTGAAATGACTCCAGATCTAATTATTTTCCCAGAGACTTGCATACCAGCTTATAAATAAGTAACTGTTGATAGTCGTTAATTAACACAATGTTTTTTCCATTGGGCAAACAAAGCTTAATTAAGCAATTATTCATATTGAGGCAATTATGTGCTGTGCAGTTAATTTAATAAAGATCATCTCATTAAGAAACAGTGAAATCATGTCCAATTCAATGCATCGAAGTGGACATGAAACCTACGTCCCTGAAACTTTCCAGCAAAAAAGGCAGCTTTGCTCACGAGATGATTAGTGAGAATTTCACTACTGGTATTTCACCAGACAGCTTTCAAGTCACTTCAGTCTTTTATTCATTTATTTAAATATTAATACGTATTTTTGTAAGACTAGTACTTATCCAGCCAGGGACATTTTTGCATAATTGTTAGTAACCTCTAGACAGAAGCTAACTTGAGGCCCTTAGACAAAATATTAAATTATGTTCATGTTCACCACGGTTTTAAATTCTCTGGTATGTTAAATATTATATGATACTTATATGAGACCTACTGTTAAATAACAACAATAAAAAAGTTTGTTATAAACGAAATAATAAAAAAAAACCCAGATATCAGTATCAGAAAATATCTAACATACTTTGCTTTTAAATGATCTGGTATGTTATACATTATCTGATAGTGAGAAATATTCTGGTATGTTATACATTATCTGACATTTCTCTAACTTTTTTATTGTTATTGATATGGTTTTTTTCTTTTTTTTTGGCTATTATTATGTAATGTATGATCTCATACTTTAAAATTAGACCTACGGTTAAATAATAATTTCAACAATAAAAAAAAGTTAAATTACTTACTAAATAAGTAATGAAAGATTAAACGGTTTCAACTGATCTCTAAACAAGTTGGATGAAACTATTAGTGAAAGGCAGAAAAGGACTAAAGTGACAATGTGACCTATTTGGGTAGATTAGATCCTTAAGGATTACATTCTTACTGCCTGGTACTGGAGTTATAGTAGAGGGCACTTGATGCCAGTATAATTTAGTTCTATCCTTTATTACTTCTGAAAGGGGCAGAAAAAGAATTGAGAAAATATCTAAAGCCTGTATATTTATAGTCTTGCTTTAATTGAGCTAACTATTTTAGACCTCATAAGTTTAGGGAATAGATGAGCATCGGATGGGTAAAGAGCAGAAATTAAAGAGATTGAAAGAGTGACAGAAAAAGGAATAAGATGTGAATATTTTACTTTCTCTTGCTACCTTGAGATCGATGGGAGTTTGTCAGTAATAGCAAACAGAATAGAAAGAGGAAACGGAAATCCAGGGCAAACCAAAGTATAAGACAATTAGAATGATATCTACCATATAATGCAGTTTGTTTACCATAGCGTGTCCAATGCCTGAGTGCTTTAGGAAAAAACAGGGGAGGGGGAAGAAAAAAAAAATAACAGTGACAAACCGTGAACTCAATAAAGGTCATTTGAACTATCCGTCTCTGTAGCGGAGACAGATCTCTCTAATGGCAGATTGGTTTGGTAGGTGGTTGTAGGCTGACCTGTCATTTTACTCCGAAACTGAATAAAGAGGTCACTTTTAATAGTTGCAAAAGAGAAAGTCATCCAAATAAGCAAATAAAATAATACTCTAAAGTATAATATATATATTAACTATATAGATTCTCTTCATTGAAGGGTTTGTCAATTGGAAAAAAAATGACAGTATCATAAAGAGGTTAGTACGTAAGTACGCAAGTTAAGTAGAGAAAACAACAGATGGTCCGACATTCCATGGATGATACAATGTTAGTCATTTCAAACGAACACAAAAAGGTAAGGAACAGAACAACACAAAAGTACAAATAAAACTGGAAGAACTTGAAGCTGTTGGGTTAGTAAGAAGACACAAGAGTTAGCATAAAACAACTTCCAGAGAGAGATAGAGAGGTAGAGAGAGAGAGGTAGAGAGAGAGAGAGAGAGAGAGAGAGAGAGAGGAGGATTGGGGGAAAATAAGGTTTGGGGGCTTGTTTGAGTGACAAGGACTGGAGGAAAAGCATTAGTATTCATTCTGATTGGCTAGTTCCGGACATGGCTGTGTCCTGCTCTGAACGGGGGCAGGCACAAATACCGAAAGAGGACCTTTGCTGAGAATTTTGGCCAAACTGGCTTGCCATATTACTTTTTTCACTTGGGGGGCGCACTGGGAGATCTTGTGTGGGAGCCATTTTTGAGGGCTATGGAGAAGCCAGAGACAAATGATGATCAGCAGTGTTATCAGTCCACTTTCAACCTTTTTTATCTGACAGTGCGTAACATGTGGCAAAAACGTGAATGAAACAGACAGAAAAGAAATCGCGTAAGGAAACAGTGAGAGACAGACAGAAGAGATGCTGAAAGTCTTCTTGGACCTGGAAAAGAACAACGTCACATTTAGTGTCTCGTCATATGAAAGTCATGTCCAAAACATCATAGAGATCCATGCCTTTGTGTCTTCTCAACTGTCTCATTCAATGACACACAGAGGACATTGTCTTCTAATGATTGAGAACAAATGGTGAAGGTGTGCTTGGCTTGATAGATTGGGGTATTATTCCCACTATTTCTACTTAAATGTTCAGTTTTTTGTGCATTTATTAGGTTTTGGAAAAAGAACAGACAGCACACAGTTAAATTGCAGTATTTCATCAGATTTTTGTGAAGAATGAACAAATTTAGGAGATACAGGTCAAGCTTCTTGTCAAAGTTGATACAGCCTGTCTCTAAATATTATAGCAAGGGGGTGGAGCTTCTTAGCATTGCTTATTGTTTAATGCCTATTTATTAACTTTAAGAATCTATCATATGTTTTTTATCCCCCACACATCATTCCAAGATACATTTAAATGCATTTTAAATGCTTTGGTGGTCAAGTCACAACGGTGTTTTGTATTTCACTGAGACATGTAATTAACAGACAGTAACTGCTGTATTTGTAGTTTTAATGACCGGCGTAAGTGCAGTAAGTGCACTAGAGTGATGCTCAGGTCATAGTATGACCAGTAGGTTACTGTGGTGTTGTGAAAATATGATCAATTTTTATGTGTATCTTTATTCATAAATATTCCAGCACTTGGTACCGTAAGCTAGATTGATTTGTAGCTTTTAAAATTCATAAAAACTGTTAGCACATAGTACATTACTAGAGAAACTGCTGCCAGTTAACAGTAAATCTACTTAAACAAAATTAATCAAAGTTTGTTTGAACACTTCAGTAATGCCAAGATAACCTTAGAGAAAGAACAAGCCTGGCAAAGTCATTTAAATTTCCCAGTTTAAAGCTATGGCAGCCGGTTAAATTACCTCATGAAATGATATTGTATGATACTATTTGGAGTGTTCGGAACTTTTAATCCCTTACAGTTCGTATCACCATATGAGCCCCTTCATATTTCTACAGCCCGAGCTACAAAAACATATTCATTTACTGTGAATGTGGCTTGAAAGTGCAAACTAACAGATGATCTACAGTCTGTAACTGCAGACCTACAAAGTGAATACACGTAAACAACGTTTACACGTTTATGTGAGGACATACAAAATCAGCTGCTTGTGTTTCAACGTTTCTGGGGTTCAGTGCTAAAAAGCCTTACGCTAGATTAACTTATTACATTACGAAAGATAAAGAAATATACATTAGAAAACCACATCCAGTCCTCCAACCTCAAGCCCCTTATCCTCCCAGGTTTATTTATTTCACACCTATGGGACACATTACATGGTAGGTGTTTCTGACAAAATGGCCAATAACTGCATGATAAGATAAACCTTTACTAGTCTCACAAGTGGGAAATTTGCTTCGTCATGGCAGAAAGTGGACAGAACAAAGTTAAGAGCAGCAAAAATTAAGAAAACAATAGAATAGAATAAAAGACTATACCAACAGTGCAGTATAAAATGTACACTATACAATCTAGAAATATAAATATGGACATCTGTATTGTAAAATATATACATATATACATCAGTATAGCACAATTACATGTACAGTTCTGGAAAAAAAAAAAAAAAGACCCCACTACAATTTATTTTGAAATCAGCATCTCTATGAGTGACCACCATTCCACGCCAGTGTCTGTTAAATTCCTATACAATCACCTCATTCTGCTTTATGAGGGACTGATTATATATATATGTATAGTACGTACACATATAGTATGCATGTACAAGGTACAATGATTGGCCACAGTGTGGTACTGTGTGAGTGTGTGTGTGCTTTTGTTTAGTTAACCTACTAAAAATCCACACGGTAACCGACCCTGCATAAAACATAGAAATCAATTGAATCATCTCTTGTTAAGCCGTTCCACACTGTCTGCCAGGCTCTGCCAGTTTCAGCTGTAATCGACAAACACTGCAGTGACAGTGTCAGCTACAGAAGTCTCCAACTTCTGAGCCCTGCTGTTTTGTTTTTTTTCCCCTCACCGGTTGCCCCCTACCTGTCGCACTCGGGGTTCATGCATTCCAGTCAACAGCGAAGGGACCGCAGAGGACAAGATGACAAATTAGGCCTCTTTTGAGGAACAGCTGACAGAACTGTGGGCAGGGGAGTGGGATTTAAAGACATATTTTCCTGATCTGTATTACCTAACACACACACACACACACACACACACACACACACACACACACACACACACACACACACACACACACACACTGACTTG
>JBBJLS010000113.1:263746-277290 GCA_037577275.1 Bryconaethiops microstoma
ATAAAATCCTTCACTTAAAAAACGCATTTTGTGTTTACTTGTGTTGTCTTTGACTAATATTTTAATTTGTTTGATGATCTGACACATTTAAGTGTGACAAATATGGAAGAAAATGAGGAATCAGGAAGGGGGCAAACACTTTTACACACCACTGTACTGTCATTTTATTTAAATATCTAGCCACTTGACATGCATCAATGTAACAAAGGAGAAATTACACTGCCAAGCTATTGACCTTAATGACCACAGCTTGTGTTGCTGTACAAAAACATAATCATCCCGTCAAGTCATCCTGTCAAGTAAAAGTCAAATGAGTGACACCAGCATTGAAGTGAACCTCATCTTACTGACTAGATGTTTAGCTGCTCTGCAGGTGGTGTAACTATAGCAAATACAAGAAAAAATTCACAACACAAAGTAACAGATTATTGAATTTTAGTGTGGAATGCTGGTGCACAAGTGAAAAACTCATACAGCAACAGGCAGAACTGTTAAAAAAACTCCTGACTGATGGGGTAATATCCAGCCGACGGTGGCAGCTTAGAGCAGAAAGTGTTGAACACAGTTTAACTGATTGTTGTGGGCAGTGAATGGGGAAGCTGTGCCTATTTATCTATTTCTGTCTTTGTTTTTAACATTTTTTAACACTCAATGCCAGCGGCAGAAATGCTGGAGAAGCAGCAGGGCTGAAATGTCACTCAGTTACAAAATGTCACTCATTGACCCTCAAATATGTGCTCCAACAGTTTATGACCTTTCAAGGCTTTTCCAGCATCACTGAATTTTAAATGTTGTTGCCCCACCTCTCCCTCTTCAACAAAAATGAATGTGTGTAACTTCTTGCTCCAGGATGTTAAATATGGTATTGTTTCAGCACTAGTCCACTTTGCATTCTCTTATTAATCATCATGGGCCACTGTCATCCACAAATTGGTGCAAATTTATATTCTGATCACTGATTTCACCCTTTCACTCTTTTTTCATCTTTGTAATGTTCTTTTTAAGGTGGTGTTATTTCCTCGCTGTTCACTGCTGCTTTATTAAACAATAGCTAGCGAAAGTGTATTATCTAAAAACTTTTATATGTTAGTTCTTATTAACTCAACAGTAAATCACATAATTACCTTTGAATTAACAGAAAATGACCCTCTGTCATGAAGACCTGGATTCCTTGCATTCACAAGGCCTAAAATATGTGCTTATTAACTCATTTCTCATCAAAACGCATTACCCATAACCCGTTACATCAGGTTGTTTTGTCAGAATATATTAGTAAAGCCTTAGTTATTGCTGTATCATAAACGATGTGAAAAATATTATTATATAATTGTACAATATACAAATTGTCTGGACTTGAATCCAACTGAGATGCTGTGGCATGACCTTAAAAGGCGGTTCATGCTTGGAAACCCTCCAATATGGCTGAATTAAAACAGTTCTCCAAAGAAGAGTGGGCCAGAATTCTGCAGCGATATGAAAGACTCATTGCCAGTTATTGCAAATGCTTAATTGCAGTTGTTGCTGCTAAGGGTGGCACAACCAGTTATTAGGTTTAGGGGGCAATTACTTTTTCACATAGGGCCATGTAGGTTTGGATAGTTTTTTTCCTTAATAAATAAAAGCATGACTTAAAAACTGCATTTTGTATTTACTTGGGTTATCTTAGTCTAGTATTCAAATTTGTTTGATAATCTGAAACATTTAAGTGTGACAAACATGCAAAAAAAATAAGATATCAGGAAGGGGGCAAATACTTTTTCACAGAACTTTATATTGTTTGTATTGTATTTTCAAAGGCCTACACCTATTTTCTAATTTACTTCATGACAAGTTGGGCTAAGTAATGGGTGTGAAGAAGTATTATTCATCTTGTCATATTTTCTACTTTTGATCCCACAAGTCAGCTACATTTTTTTTGAAGACACTCCCCAAAGCCTGAATAGGAGCTGGGTATAAAGAGCCTGCATGCATGCTGATCACTCATCAATGCTCTTGCTAATGGGGACTGACTTGATAAACGCAGTAATTCATCATCATCAATTTCCGTGCTAGTGCTACACAGATTAATGCCGCGCTGCTAGCATGGGGGCCTGTCCCAAATGATTAATGCACACAAACAACGCTACATCAACATTAATGCTGATTGCTGATGAGTTTAGATCGCTCCCTCTTTTTTTTCAACCTCCCAATAGATTATCAAATGGGACCCTAGCACTCTTCCTCCTCTGCATTTAGCAAAGACGATCCAGCTATTAGCGTCCCATGCTGAGAGCAGCAATGGCAAGGGTTGGATGCTAATGAGAGATGCTAATACAAAAATGCTAATGAGATTAAGTGTTAGTAGGTATTGAGCAGATCTAATTCGAACGACAGCAAAAGAACCTAGCCTTTAGCTTCCGGTGATCCTGCCGTATCGATCGGCCCAGCACTTGGGATACCTCTTTGAGGTTAGCTGGGTTGTAAACAAGCCATGAGCTAACACAGCGTTTTTTACTGCCGCTAAGGTAGACGGCTGAAGTAAAAGAAGTGAACCAGGGTTAATGTTGGAGCGTCAGCAGCATAAATCTATAGTAGCGTCAAACGTTATTGAGTGCACAGGCTTGTTGGCAGCATGCCTGGCAGTAATTTTGTTTTCAAGTAATTTTGTTTTATAGCACTAGGCCAGTACTATGGGCCACTTTAAAAGAAATTACATCCAACAAATGGCAGCAGAGCCTTTATAAAAGCGACGCACGGAGTGCTGAAAAGCTTTCCTTTAAAAAAAAATAAATGAAAAACTTTTCATTTTGTTGCAGTGGAGGATTCAAATTCAAAAGCCATGGATTGACTAGTCACAGTGGCATCCATTAATTCTGCTCCTTGATGACCTTGAAAAAAGCTTAGCTCCTTTTCTTTGCTTGCGACCTTGTGGGGGCAAAATATATCAAGCAGCCGCCAAAGGATTCATTGTTGATGGCAATACAAGGCTGTTAAGATAGAGCTGTCTGGTGGAGAAGAGAAGACCTGAGAAAAAAGAGTAAGAAACGTTCTTTTATGGCCAACTCACACTGTAGAACCATCGAGGTGAGGAGGAGGGAAAAAGGCACAGGCTGAAAGACAAATCAAACTCGGAGGCAAGCAGCCAGACAGCTGTCTGAGCCAGTTCCACTGATCTCTTCTTCTTACAGACTTTTGCAGTGAACAGAAAGTCGCAAACTGAGGCTGAACACCCAACAAAAGCCACTCGTTAACTTCCTGACCAGCTGATGCGTTCTGATCCATCATCGTCACTTCTCGCTGTTTGCCAGTGACCCACAACATTCTCCAGGGGAAAGGGTGGCCTACATTGGAAGAGGGGCGCTTTCTGAATATGTCCTTTTATTAATTGGAGGTAAAAATGCCTTGTGCACTTAAAAACCCCATTTTTTGGGGTGCAGCAGAAGATTTGCTTTTGGTCCTCAACATGTTCAAAAATAAAGTCATCCAGGCCATGGCGAAGAAGACTCGTTCTTGAACACTTAGAACAGGAGCAGAATGAATCTGTCTTTGAAGCATAACAAATGATAAATAATTGTCATATGGCCAAAACAGCCCCTTATATTGAAGTGCTCACTGTTTGCTGCTCTTTCTCTAAGCACACCGCTGCTCGGTCCCCTCCCTCTGCGGGTTTTCCCACCCACTTGTGGGTGGAGACTATTCTGAAAGTTCTCTAGGGTTCAAAGATCTTGTGTTTTTATTTGTTTGACCTAAGTAAAAGAAATTTGTTCATTTGTTCTTTATGGTCATTTGTGTGTGACACCAATTTAAAACCCCCAGTAGTGGTTATTACATATTTTTAAAATTACAATAACTTTGGTTCTACATGACACAGGAACACCTGACATTTGACATCAAGACAAACTGGGGGAACTTCCATATAAGGAGCTGTTTGACAACAGTTTACCACTTGTGCTTTGGGCACGGATTTGTGTCGCTCGTGTTCTAATACTTAAGTTAATTTCTTAATTCTGTGCATCCAAGGCAAACATTATTTCAAAGCTTTTTTTTTTTTTAGCGTAGTGCTGAGGGAACATGAATCCTTCAAAGAGGGTACAATACTGCAGAAGCAGTGTGACTATTTAAATCAATGAAGATGGTGAAGAAGGGGATCATGTTTATCATGATGTCAAACACTCGGAGTGAAGGCAGAAGGAGGTGGAATATGAGACCTCACTGACATTTAAAACCATACCAGCCACCAACAGCTTGGAATGGAATCCAATCATGGAGCACTCAACTATAATGTCTAATATAATCTATCTCAGGGCCTGAGCTGGACTCTGAAGCAGGAATGCTGTGAGGCCTGTATAGACTTTATTTCTCAGTTGGCACACTCTAACACCAGTTACAGATTTGTAAGATTGTTTGACAGACTATGCTGTAGATAGCAAACTTTTGGGAGTCTGTTGGGGAAAGCATAGTCCAAAAAAGACTATGTATCTCCATTTCTTTTTTCCTACATCAGTTGAAAACAACAGAGTTGCAAATGTTAAGATTTGCATTGGGAGTGAACAGGAGGGACAGGATCAGGAACAATTTCATTAGAGAGACTGCTCGAGTTAGACCTTTTGGAGGAAAAGTCAGAGAGGCGAGATTGCGTTGTTTTGGACATGTGCTGAAAGATGCTGAGGAGAGACTCTGAGTGTGTTGGGAGAAGGATGCTGAGGAGAGACTGAGAGTGTTGGGAGGAGGATGCTGAGGAGAGACTGAGTGTGTTGGGAGGAGGATGCTGAGGAGAGACTGAGTGTGTTGGGAGGAGGATGCTGAGAAGAGACTGAGTGTGTTGGGAGGAGGATGCTCAGGAGAGACTCTGGAGTACAGTCGGAAGCAGCCGAAAGTAGTAGTAGTTGGAAAATATGAAGCCCTTCGTTCATCAGAAAAGAGTGTCTCACCTGAGACTATGATTGTTCAGCCTGTCACAACACTGTGATTGGTTTGAGACTCATTTGCCTGTCACGGCCCATTGTGACATTGCATTGCTGTATTACAGAGACCGCTATGGCGATAACAACTAGCAGACAATTTTGCTGCCCTACAACATGTCATGCTCAGCATAGGTTAGGCTGATGGGCGTCTGTCTGAAAAGGTCGAAGTTTATGTAATAAACTTAGATGATGATCCCAAAGATGCCAGTTGGTAAAATGCTAAATAGCTGTACCTTAGGCCCTGAATGTTTGTGTACCCCAAGTGGAACAAATTTAGTACTTTTTGTACTTTCATAGTTCAGTTTTGTAGCCGGTTGTGACCTGTTACCTTGTTTTTCCACCGTCACATAAGAATATGATCTATGTAAGAGTGTTCAAATAAATGAACAAAACCCCTTGTCTTGTACAAGTTTATTATTGTTTTTTCCCTACCTTAGTAATGAACTGTGATGTCCAAAGCTTGATGTGAATTATACCGTTACGCTCCTAGTTCTGATATTTGATGCTCAGGGCATGGGACAACCCATTACCAGAAATTGGCATTAGAAATTGTTGATTACATTAAAACAAGAAAGTATGAAGGCAGTTGTTTTTCTCTTTGCTTTAGGCAAGAGTCTAATTTACCCTGGAATTCACTGGAGACGCCCATATGCGCTAATGTTTCCAATGGATCAGAACGAAAGCGAAAGCTGGTGGGAATCGGGGTGTTTTCATGAGACCATCTAATTTTGGCAACTAGAACTTTAGTGCATTTGTGTTTTGTGTTACTTATTGAGGTCTGTTATACTGAATAATGCATAACAGTGTCACATGTAAGCATAAACATTGTTTCTTCACACCATTTCTATTAATTAACTGTATCCAGGTTTGTAGCAGTAGACACCACAAGGGGTCAGATGTGAGCTGGATCAGAAGCATTTGAGCGGCTTCCAAGTGTGATATGTTTCGTATCTCCTTGAGGTGTTTTTGGAGCCCAGGTGCCAACTGCAGTCAGCCAGTTTACCTGGAGCTACTGGGGTGTTAAGAGTTTTGCTGAAGGACATGAGGTCAGTAGCAGGATGTTATCAGGTGGGATCAACCCTGTGACCTCGGAGCTAAATTGCTTCAACCCCTGGTGTCTCAAAAAGAAAGTTCCCAGCAATGTCTAAGTCAATTGCTATTTGAGAAAAGACTTAAAAGCCTTTTCGTGGGGGTATCTGTCTGTGGTGTTAGAGGTTAAAGAATCAATATTTCACCACCACCTTTTCACATCAAACGGTCAGGAGTTCCGTGCACATCGGTATGAGAATCACTAGACGTTGTGATGCTTCGGGCATCTCAATGAGCCTGTGGAACTTTTTTGCCTTAGAAGTTATAGCATGCAGTAGAAGTGGGATATATTAACATTTCCAAACTCCACAAAAGAATGATACTATGATTAGTAATATTAATAATGAACCAGGCTGCTAGCTTCATCAACATAACAGGTTTTTGTTTAAGTGAAGTTTATTTCTATTTATACGTTAACATGTATAAATGCAATTTAAAATGTGATATTTAAAAGAAGCTTCTTTTTTTTTACCACTAGCTGGCCAGCTCCTGCAAATCTAAGAGACCTACCAGGATTATATGCATCAAACATATCAGATATGTATTTAGTGTTCAGATCATTGACTTGAGTAATGAGTAATGCTTTGAAATCAATTCTGTACTGAACTGGGATCGGTGCAAGGACCTGAGAACTAGAGTGATTGGATCTCTTTTCTTAGTTTTGATTAGAACTCTAGCCACAGCATTTTGACTGAGCTGGAGCTGTCTAATGGTTTTTTGGGAATCCCAGTCAGGGCATAGATAAGTTTCTCTAAGTCTTGTTTGGGACAACTAATTTCTATCAGTTTAGGCTGTTTGTGGTTCACCAGTTGGGCTGTTTGTGGTTATCATGGTATCCATGATACGGTAAAATCCGTATTGTGGGACAGCGGTTAGTTACATATAGCTTGATCATTAATTGGGAATCCCTGTTTTATGCTAATTATAACCATAGGTTAGTGGATAGAGCTCTTTTGGTCTCCAACTGTAGATGGCTGTGGCATCAGCAAGGATCAAACTCTGAATTCCCTGATAATGGGACCAGTGTAGAGATAGCTTTGCCATTCAGGAGCCTCTGAAAGTGATTTCTAACTGCAACCACATAAACAATGGTGCCTTTTTCAGAAGATTGTAAATTTGTTCACTGATGATACCTCAGCCAGGCTGGGAGTTCTGGAAAGCATAACTGACCTCACTCACTTATCTTGTCATTTCCGTCGCATCATCCGGGAGTACAGGGAACTTCAGATTAACTTTTTTTTTTTAACCCAAAGGTTTTGCAGATTGCGGTCAGCAAGGAGGAACGTTGTTGTAGTTGATGGAGAAGTGATGTGGCTTTCCCTGGGAATCCCTGACTCGTGAATTGCCCAGTGAACTGACCTCATCCTCCCTGTGACCTAACCTCAGAGAGGGAGAGAGAGAAAGCGAGAGAGAGAGAGATTTTCAAGCACACCACTATGACCTTATCTTGGTATCCATGATAAGATCAAATCCATATTGTGGGACAGTGGTTAGTTAAATATTGCTAAATCACAAGTTGCAAAAGGTTCTGAACCCCTGATTTATGCAAGCTATAACCATTGGTTCGGTGGCTGAGCTCTTTTGGGCTCCCAACCACAGATAGCTGTATCGTCAGTAGGGCTCAAACTCTGTCTCCTGATAATGGGACCAGCTGTGCCACTTGGGAGCCTCTGAAAGTCATTTCTAACTGCAGCCACATATGCATTGGTATCTTTGTCAGAAGGTTGCAAGTTGTTTGCCGTTTATGCCTCAGCCAGGCTGGGAGTTTCGTGAGAGCAAAATTGACCTCACTTTCTCTGGGTGGATAGATTGGTCCTCCATCTACCGTCAGTCAGCATGGTTCTATCCAGCGAAACCGTTTGTAAGTAACAGAAATGGCAGTTAATGCTCTCCTTCAAGCGTGTTGAACTGTCCAGTGACCTTGTGTTTGTTGCAGTTTCTGAAGTTTTGATGGAGGAAACTCTAGCCTTTGCCCTCCAAGCTTGGTAACATCATGTGATGGGAAAGAGTGTCACGTGGGGCTTAGGTAAGGAGGCGCAGATGCAGGATTCCATTTTACTCGGCTTGACTTTTATTCACAACAAAACCCAAACAAGGCACGAGGGCCAAAACACAAAGAGAACTAAACCACTGGAGACAGGGCAAACACAACACAGAAGACGGGTATAACTCCAGACATTAACCAGGGACAGAAGACGGTGGACCGACACCAGTGCATAAACCTAAATGCAAATAAGACTAAGACAGGGACCAATCAGAACATACCATCATTTACTTGAAACACTAAACAGCTGTAGCTAAAGCTTCGACACCAGACAAGGTGAACCTACAGAAACCTCATTTCAAAATGAAAATTCTGAATATGTAAACAATGGCAGCCCTAGCAGCTGCTGACCGTGGACGTAACACTTAGGGAGTTGGTTCCTACTAAAGGCACCTTTCCACAGGCTTTCAGGAACTGTGCTCTACCTAAACTGTACTGCGATGGCACGTAACTTGCAGTACACTTTGATTTTCCAGTGTAACTCAGCCCAGAGACTCTGTTTTGGATGTATTAGCAGCGCAATTCTCCTGAAAATAGCATCTATGGAGTTGTACCAGCGCAAAGTTTTTCTGTCAGAGCTGCTTTTGTTATTGTGCTCTTTTATTATTTATAATTTTGTTTCAGGTTTTTATTTTGTCAGCCCAAACAGATAGTAGTGCTGATACATTGTCAACTCTGTTAATTGTTAGTTTGTATGTCTATTGTTATTTTATTTCGTAAGGACAGTAAAAAAACAGTCGCCTCTGTCCAAGTCCGTCTGTTATCATAACATTTTAACCAATCAGGAAGCGGTGACGCGGTCAGCTCAGCTGTGGTCTGCTTATAGCCCTGCCGTGCTGCACAGGTACGACACGGGTACGCGTCGCTTTATTTGTAATGGAAAAACATTTGTTTGCAGTACTGCACGCTTCCATATGCTGGTAAAAAAGCACCATAAATTGTGTAAAGAATGGCTGAATCCATAGAGAATCCATGAAACAATTTCACCACTTTCAGACACGTGCATCACATTACCTAATGTACTTTTACACCTGTATGGTTTAACCAATCAAATGTGTCTACTGCATGTTCACAGGTGGATTCCTGAATTCAACTCAGTGGCAGTCATTTTCTTCTTAGTCAGGGCTGAAAAATGAGGCCTTTTCTCCAGCTGTGGTTGTGTTCTCTCAGGTTCCCTCAGGAAGAGATTCTTAGCATTCCTGTAAGGTCGGAACTGGGCCTACCCTTTCTTTTCCGTTTCACGGCTCACATCAGATGGGAGTACAGGGAACTTCATATGAACTTTTGTTTCTTTTCCTTTTAACCCGAAGGTTTTGCAAGTTGCAGTTGTTGCAAGAAGGAACGTTGTTGAAGTTGATGGAAAAGTGATGTGGCTTCCTCCGGTGGGGGAATCCCTGATTTGTATTTAGATTGTAGTAGGACTGACCTCACCCACCCTGTGACCTAACCTCAGAGAGAGAGAGAGAGAGAAAAAGAGAGAGTGGTTTAAGCGCACCACACTGTTTCTGTGGGACAGTTATTGAGGGACTCCATTCTCCAGCTCTGCCTTTTATTACACCCCAGTCTGCTATCAGGAAACTTCCTCCAGGTAAAGCAGCGTCTGTAGTCCCGTTTGTTGAGACTTTCGTCTGATAGTGGCCGTGTTTGCACTGTTGAAGAAAACTGAAAGCTTAGTGGAGATGACCTGATCGTGATATCAGTGACCACAATTCTCAGTTTCCAATATCTTTGATGTTTTTTACTATTCAATGTAAATGTAATTTATTGCCTCACTATGTAATTAGTGCTATTCTTCTTAAGTTTGTTTTATAATTTTTTTTTTTATTGCTGGAATTTGACATCTCTTCTTCTCCTACAGTTTTTGAAATATGAACAGTTCCAGTTCTAAATATCGGGGTAATTTGGGTAGTAACATATCCAAAATAGCCTTTAACATCTTGAGCTGTGCGTTTGCATTGAACTTTTCGATTGGTTGATCAGGGGTGGAACATTGATTGTTCAAAAATCGATTTTTATAGTCAAGTCACCTCTGTAATATATGGGAAGAGAGATAGGGAGGGTTGAGTCGCCTTAAAAATATTTGGCGAGAGCGTCGCCAAACGTCAAGGCTAAGGCAGCCAGAAAGTGACAAAACACGGAGAACAAAACGCGTAGCAAAAGTCACAGCCGACTCATAAACAGACTTATGAGACCCTAAAGCTCAGATCAGTTATTAAAAAAGGCATGTGTTACTGTTTGTTGTGGTTTAATTAAAAATAATCAGCCTGTGAATGCAGCTGTTTGTTCAGGCGTCCTTACCCATAAATGGCGTTGTAAGAGGCTGTCCCTTGAGTTCACGCCCCCTGAAGGACCAACGGTAAAACGTTCAGAAGCTCAGAAGATTTTGCCCATAAAACCAAAGTTTGGGTGTTTCCAAACACTGGTTTCACAGCAACCATCCAATCACACTTACACACGTTTTCTTTTGGCTTACGGCATCATATTAGTGTATGTAATTATATACATTTACAGTAACATTTACAGCATTTGGCGAATTGTATTTGAATAGTACAGCAGAACGGAAGTATTAACGTATAATAAGTAAATAACATAATGAAATTAAAAGCATCATCTTGGAGTTAAGAGAGGTATGACATCATTGCTCAAGCCACAGTGCAGCCTCAGGTGAAGGATGTGAGCTGAGTACCAAATATACACCCCGTCTATCTTTATCACTCTCCATCTTTCACCGGTGCTTACACACACCTATAGCAGAAGACCTCCCCCAGTATGGGATCATCTAAACATCTGCTGCAAAGTAATTGGAAAGGCATGCAAGAAGTCCTCGGAGGCTTATTATCGTAGAAGAGAAAAGGGCGTTTGGACCATCTCTCTTACTTCTCCCCTGGATATCAACCTGTGGATAGATACGCTTCCAGTGTTTTATTTTATGTTTTCCTTCCACTGCTGATGACATTCTCAGCTGTGAAGGCATGGGCTCGGCCTTGGGCTGGCCTCTTTCAGCTTCGTTTTAAACAGTCCATCAACAGAGACTACAGTGCTGTGGCTCACAGTACAATGAAAGGTGTTCAAGAATGTTTCACAAGGGCGGTTTAAGTTCAAGTTAAAAACCTGAAGACATTTAATGTAAAGAAATAGTTTGATGAAAGGCAAATGTCATGGAAACTACAAGAAGCTAATGTATCTAACAATCGGTGGCATTAGAATCAGAAAACCTTATTGATCCTGGAGGCAGTTGCTTATGCAAAGACTAAACAGAGATGTACAATATAATGTAAAAATAAAACTCTTCAGAAAATACTCTGCAGTAAATACACTATACTATATACACAAAATACTGTGGTCAGTAAGAGAGGTGGATTATAGAAGCTATGGATAAATAAAAGTACTGCTGAAGTAGTTTACTAGTAACACAAACAGTGGTTTGGAGTTGTTTTCTATGCTGAGTCTATACCACAATCATAACATAAGTGTCATGTCTCTCCTGGGGAAGAAGGCGCAGGCACGGATTTCCATTTCTCCAGAAAAGCTTTATTTTCCAAAAGCAGCCACGAACCGGCCTGATGGCCAAAACTGTACAAAAGACCAACACAAAGCACAGGTGCACACTCGGGGGAAGGTGAGGGGTTCTGTGAGAGATTTTGTGAGGGTTGACTCACAATTAAAACAAGAACTCATGAACCTTTTATACCAAACGTGCACACACCCAAACCAATAAACACAAAACTACAATTATTACTAAATCCCTGGCCGGCTGGGAACCCTTACTCGTGAGCTGGTTAGGGGAATCCCACACACCGGTGTCATAATAAGAGTCCCCATGGTTCAAGTCCTGGTGGCCTCTAGTGGCCGCTGACCGGTGACGTCACAATAAACATTTTCCTCCAGGATCAAAAACGTTTTCTTATTCTGAAGATGCTGAAGTGGTGGACAGCTTTTGTTCATTTAGTCACAACAAAAAGGATCTAACAGCCAATAACTAGTACACAGGTTGGCACTCCTTTGGTCATTTAATAGCATCTTTCTCATCCCACTTATCACGTATGTGTAGCTTTATATACCAAAAACAGTCTGTTACACTTAAACAGGCTGATTTCGTTAGTGTACCTTTAAGACCAGTATGTAAATGGCCTTCATTCTCATTGGCTGCCTTTTATTGTGCCGCATTTAAAAAGACATTCCACTCTTTATAAGCCCTCTAAGAATGGACAGGGCTAAACTTTGTCCAGGCTGAATAGATAGATATACTGAATAGATGTAAATATGTTGCTTTTTTGACATCACAGTGGATTCGTTTCCGTATATGGGCTTACATATAAGGACTGGGGAGCGATTGCAATACATACAGTGTAAAACACAAGCAGGGAAAATCTGGCTTTTGTCGTTTGAGTGCTTTGATATTTTCCTTTATTACCTACAGAATTCATTTAGATCTAGTCACTTGGTGTCAGCGTGGAGTGGTTGTAAGGCAGGGGTGTCCTGGAGGGCTGGTGTCCAGCACAGTATGATTATTCTCCTCCTCAAACACATTCACTAAACCTGAAAATTAACTCATGAGGTGAACCAGGTGTTTCTGAGCCGGGTAATCACCAAAACATGCTGTACCACGGCCCTCCAGGACCGGAGTTGGACACTCCTGTTGTAAGGTGTTTGGTCTCTCTGCAGTTGCACAGACTGACTGTATTTGCAAGTTAGGAGTCTGTTATCTGAAATGCACAGATACACACACACACACACACACACTCGCTCTCTCTTCAACCCCTCATGATTTGCTCCTACACCAGTTTCCCAGCATCAAGCGTTCCAGCACCTCAGAAGCTGAAACCTGATATGGCTTCCTGTTTTGACACTAAAGGCGAAAACGGCTTCTCCTTTTTTGTGATTCTGTGCCCGATCAAAACGCCGTTCACAGAACAGAGAATCCTGCTGTTGCTCTCAGGCTTCAGTGATTAAGTTGCAGAGGGCAATTAAATCTTCCACTTCTGTCTGAGGACTACAGACACATTCACAGGTTAAAAGGAGGTGAGGAGGCAGTGGCCATGAGACTGAAAGGCGCTGGACAGAATTGAGTAGCGCTGAAGAAATGAGTCAGACGGGGTCCACTGGTGGGCACAGGATTTTCCCCATCATGAACAGGATTTCCTCAGTGCAAAACTACCACCGTGTGGCAGATTTTCTGTATTGCCCCGTGATGTATTTTCTGTATTGGCTTCATCAATTTTTGAGTCTTATAAATTTTGAGTCTTATTAATTTAATTATTAATTAAAATTCCTTTATTAATTTGCAGTTATTAGTTGACAGTTTGAACAAATAAAAAATAAAGTGGCCCCTCATGGTCACCTGTGAACAAACTGATGGACACTTATTTATGCTCAATGTTTACCACAAGAAGTATGTATGTGTGTGTGTGTGTGTGTGTGTGTGTGTGTGTGTGTGTGTGTGTGTGTGTGTGTGTGTGTGTGTGTGT
>JBBJLS010000114.1:56119-66181 GCA_037577275.1 Bryconaethiops microstoma
GTTACAGGGACAGTCTTACAGTCATTAGTTACAGAGACAGTCTTACAGTCATTAGTTACAGAGACAGTCTCACAGTCGTTAGTTACAGTCTCACTGAGGGTGAAGAGTCTTGCTGAAGGACAACAATGGTAGAAGGTGTGGGGGTGGTGGGGTTAACCTGCAACCACGTGGTCATCGGGTTCACAGGCAAGTGTTTTACCCACTAAGGTACTACCACCCTACTTCCACCTCAGTCCTGGTCTTGGCATGCATTCATAAACATGCAGGTGTTAAGATGATAAAAGAACACAGTGGTAAGTGTGCTAAGTCAATCATAGTGTAGTGGTTTTGATTTCTGGGCTGATAAAGAGCATGCAGGAGGTTAAACAGGCATGTGTGGACCTGCACCTTCACTACTTTCAGTGTAATTTGCACACACAAGTCTGCAAATTGCTTCAGGGCGTCTAAATTGCTTCAGGGCGTCATCCTCTCTAACCTCAGTAACCTCCCTACCATGGAAAACTAGAATCAGCAGCAACCAGCACAGGAGGATGTTTAAGTCAACAGAAAGAAATTTAGAAAACAAGTTGTGATAATTTCCACTGAAATTGTAATTTAATTGAAGTGTGAATTAGGGTGCAGCAGTGTTGGGAGGCCCGCTATTTGTCCTCGTGTTGGTAGCATTAAAATTCTCACTAATCTGGTTCTACATCATTTCGATCAGTGTTCTTCAGTCTTCAAATTGCAGCACCGCATATTTTAATGTTGCCCTGCCCCTTTTTGTGTAGTGCCGGGATGTCAGCACTGATGAAGCTCTGATTAAGATGAAGCTTATAGACAGAAAAGTAATGCATAATTAGTGTAAACACTAAAAAGTCCCAATTACTAAAGTTGTCAGTAATAAAAACATGGAGTAATTCAACATCAAAGGGCACAGAGGAGGCCTTAGGATCTTAAAAAACAATATTTTTAGTCAATTATATATGGCTTATATACAGTGATACATACCCTTACTAGTAATTCACTTAATTGTAAGTTACTTAGCTATAGCATAGATACTGTGTATATAGCATAGTGTATATCCATACTTAGTATTTTCTGGAGAGGTTTTTTTTTTACTTATTTAGACTTTATATTTTTTATTGTTTTAAATTGTTCTGTATTTCTGTATGTCTGTGCAGTCATAACATGAACAAGTTTCTCCGGGATAAATAAGCTTTTCAGATTTTTTCGAATTGTAACAAAATAGTGCTGTTTCACATTCAAATGTATATTATTTACATTATTTAGTTATTTTCAGAAAAAGTGTCCTGAGAGCACTCCCATGTTGATCGCTGTGGCCTGGCTTCTGAAGCAAAATTCATACACATCAAATTATGTGTATTTTTCATAAATCTTTCTATATTCTTAGTTTTCCAAATATATGGCTCTTACACTTGAACAGGAAGTTAAAGCAGCACAGCACATGCTAATTTTAGCTTCAGTTTTCATTTGTAATTTTTTTTTTTCATGGGATATCATGGGTCCCTAGCAATCTAAGGGTTTGTATTTCAGAACTGAAGAGCTCATATTGCTGCGTCAGCACATTAGAACCAAGCAACGCCACTAGTCAAATATACCCAGATTCCAGCGGCTGGTAAATTGGCCTCTAATCTCATTTTATTTATTTTTATTCAAAGACCTGATTGGTAAAGCTGCTCTGAACCAAGCCTTGTTCCTCAAACTAACCTCAGGATCCAGTCATAAGACTCCAAACTGGTTTCAGAGCAGGAACTCTTGTGTAACTTGAACCTCAGTCAGGATGCCATGGTGTGGCTTCAACCTTTCATGGTTTTCCTTTCTGTTTGAGATGGAATTTGTGGCCTCTGTAAGTGAATGTGTGGGTGTGTCGTTGCAGGGTATGTTGCTGTGCAAACACAGCAAATTCACAGTAATAGAAACAAGCGCCCAAATACAACTCTGGAAAAAAATAAGAGACCACTGCAAAAAAATTTCTCAGGTTTTATCTTTTATAGGTGCAAGCATTGAACTGAACAGGTTTGCCTCAGTTTTTAAGAACTGCTGACAATATTTCTCCTAATTTCTATATTAAAATATTGTTCTTTAAAGCATAATTTTAAAGGAAATGATAAAAATATAAAAATAAGAGAAATGATGCAGCGTTTACAGAACTTGAATAATTCAAAGAAAACAAATCTCTCGTTCACCCTTAAATGAAATGGCAATAATTACCTTTGATGTAATTATAGTAGTGTTTTACCATCCAACCGGTCTCATTGTGAGAGGAGAGTGTCGATTACAGCAGTGTTTTTATACTTTTCCTCATTAAATTAGATGTGATTCAGGTGATCAGTAATCAGTCCCTCATAAAGCAGAATGAAGTGCTTGTGTAGGAACTTAACAGACGCTGGACTGGAATGGTTGTCAAACTCATAGAGACGCTGATTTAAAATAAACTGCAGTGTTTCTTATTTTTTCCGGAGCTGTATATATAAAGACACGCCGCGTGCAGGTTCCAGCGGCTCGGCCCGGTGGACACAGCGGCCCTCACGCCGTCCTGTTCCCGGCGCAGTAGGAAAACACATTCAGAGCAAAGCCTTTTTATCATAAACACAGCGGGACGCAACAACAACTGAAGGCAGCAGCTTCGGCCTCTCCAGGACAGCGTGTGATTTGATGCTGCCTAAATAAAGGAAACGGGAACCAGAGAAATAAATAAAATTATACGGTATCATGGAAAAAAAACTTTAACTCATCGCCTCCCTCCAGGACAAATACGTCTGTTCAGCTCTGGCTGTGCAGGTCAGAGCGTCATCAGGACTGTCCTGAAAAAAACACGTCTACAGTTTTAACTACTTCTTCTATACAGTTCCAGTTACATCACTGCATTTACAGAGCATGGGCCGTTCATAAAGGTCCAGATCATAAAGGTCCAGATCATAAAGGTCCAGATCATAAAGGTCCAGATCATAAAGGTCCAGATCACAAAGGTCCAGATCACAAAGGTCCAGATCATAAAGGTCCAGATCACAAAGGTCCAGATCATAAAGGTCCAGTCGCTTGGGAAAGTCTCAACACAGTCAAATTGAATGTCTTGCTTATTTTCTAAATGAAACTAAATGCATTCTATAATTTTTGTAAAGTCCATTTTTTACGTTTTATTTTTTCCCCCAAAATTTAATTAGCCAAGCGTTTTTTTGTTTTTTGCACACTGCTTAGTTAATTAAATTAAAAACTCTCTGCTACTGGAATACAGTACCTGTCAAAATACTGTGAAGTGGTCCCCTATATAATCACACACAGTTCTGTTTCTGTTCTGGTTCTGTCCTGTTCTGTTCTGGTTCTGTTCTGTTCTGTTTCTGTTCTGTTTCTGTTCTGGTTCTGTTCTGGTTCTGTTCTGTTCTGTTTCTGTTTCGTTTCTGTTCTGTTCTGTTCTGTTCTGTTCTGTTCTGTTCTGTTTCTGTTCTGGTTCTGTTCTGTTCTGTTTCTGTTTCGTTTCTGTTCTGTTCTGTTCTGTTTCTGTTCTGGTTCTGTCCTGTTCTGTTCTGACTGTTCTGTTCCGTTCTGTGTAGAAATTGTGCACTTTTCCACTTAGAAAGCTTGTCATTTGACCAGAGCACCCAAACCTTTATGACTGTGTAATTGGACACTTTCATTTAATTACATTCACACTCTACTCAGATAATCTCCACATCATCTTCTGTTTGATTCAAAGTCAAGTAATTACAAAATCATGTCAAAACTGTTAAAGGAAGCTTTTCTTTCTGTACACAACAAAAACTTTCCATCAAATTCCAATCATAATCAAATATCTCCTATTCTACTTATTCTACACTAATGGGGTTCTGAATCTGCCCTTTCCTCCCAGTTTATCCACGTATCTGACTGAGCCACAAGCAAGAAATAACTCCAATAAAACTGCGTCATGATTTGGAACCAATTGCGACTTCTAGGGGTTAATAAGGGGAAGAGTATGGATTGAAGAGGAATAATTGATGGCTGGGGTGAGAAGCTAATCACGCTGTTTTAATTTGCCATATCTGTACAGAATAAACTCGCGTACATTAGAAGTAATTACTACCATAATTGCATTTCAGTAGAATGAATAACAATAATAGGACTAAGAAGGGGAAGGTATAGAGTCAGTGGGAGAACAGAGGGAGAGAAGATGCAGGAGAGACGTTCAGGAATTTCCTCATGACTTTCAGAAGAAGTCATTAGTCACAGATCCTGGAGCGCAGAGTCAAAGGCATCAGAAACTCCGAGGGGTCCGGACAGTCGTGACACGGCCAGATGCTCAAACATATTTCATTAAAAAAGTGCCATGTGGACACATGAAGCCACTGGAGTGACCTATGAAGAGCATATGTCCAGGTTAATGTCAGGAGTAAAATAGGATAAGGAGAGAAAAAAGAAACACATCAAAACAACAGGAGCAAATCATTAAACCTGGTAAATCTAAAGATAAAAACAAACAACAAATCGTTATAATAATCCACAATTCCTAAACCATCATCCAATTTAAGTAACAAACAATTCATTAATCAGCCATCAATAAACCAACAAGAAATGAGAATTTCTAAATCCTCACCCAATTTTAACCTCGTCAAACAATTTATAACTCGACAATCAATAAACCAATAATAAATGAAAATTTCTAAATCATCTTCCAATTTTGACAGTAATAAACTATTCATAAATCAGCAATAAATGAACCAAAAATTCGTCAACCATTGACAATTCTAAAACCATCAATCGATAAACCAAAAACAAGTGACAATTCCATTAATTAACTAATAACAAGTGACAATTCCTAAATAAATTAACCAATCACCGACAATTCCAAAATCATCAATGGACAAACCAATAAGAACTGACAAGTTCATTAATGAATGAATAATAATTGACAATTCCTCAATCTTTTATAAACCAAATGAACCAAAAACTGCTGACAATCCCTAAATAATCAATAAACCAATAAAAACCACTGACAATTCTAAAACCATCAATCGATAAACCAAAAACAACTGACAATTCCGTTAATTAACTAATAATAAGTGACAATTTCTAAATCAACAAACCAATCACTGACAATATCATTAACAAACTAATAAAAACTGACAATTCCTAAATCATAAATAAACCAATAAAAACGGACAATTCCGTTAATTAACTAATAATAAGTGACGATTCCCAAATCAACAAACCAATCACTGACAATTCCATTAACAAACTAATGAAAACTGACAATTCCTAAATAATTAATAAACCAATAAAAACTGACAATTCCGTTAATTAACTAAGTGACAATTCCTCAATCAACAAACTAATCACTGACAATTCCAAAATCATCATTTGATAATCCAATAAGAACTTACAAGTTCGTTAATGAACTAATAATAAGTGACGATTCCTAAATCATCGGTAAACCAATAACTGATCTTTCCTAACTCATGATTCACTAAAACGAATAGAGAAAATAAAACATATTAGTTGATGGTTCCTCTCTCTCTTTATTCCTGGACCGTCCGGTGAGAGAGTGCCGTCAGACTCCACGCCGGATCTCACGGCTACACGTTCTCCTGTCTGTAGGAACAGCATGGAGCCCAGTTTTCACGTCACTTAGAGCATCACCTGCCATGAGCACCCCCCCCCCCCCGCCCCTCGGTTCCTATCCACTTGCAGAGCGGCAGGAGAGAGGCAGCCGAGGCCTCGCTATTAAATATGGAACATAAAAGAGAAAGAAAAGCGTAATTCCGAGGATAACTTTCAGTGAAACGCCGGCCGAGGACTCTCGGCTGGCATCGTGCGACATGATCCGTGCTCGAAAAACGCCGAAGCACGCGGCATTCCTGCCGGACGGCCACAAAAGGAGATCGTCGTCCCTCGCCAAACTGTTTCTTCAATTTAATGCGTAACGACTTTGCGTGTCATGTCAACCTTGAATGCTAATAAGCCCCACTCCTAATTAAAAAGGCGAGGATGCCAAAGCCACTGCCAAAAAAATAATAATAATTTTCATTTAGAAGAATTAAGAGACTTTGATAACCTCTCTCTGATGGAATGCGATTTCCATTCATGCAGCAAATGGCATTCAGAGTCAGAGCGGGGAGCTAACTCAGTCTTCATTACTCCCCACTGTCTAATCTCCGCCGCGAGCGGGGAGGAGGCCGGCAGGAGGCGCGGCACAAGTTTGCTTGAGGTGTTTCAGGGAGAGATGACTTTGAAGAAAAGGAAGAGACAGGTAACGTGTGGTTCCTCATAGAAAACACCATAATATAAAAACACAGACTCAGCGTTATCGACCGTAAGGTTCGGATTGAGTTATCAGTACAGAACGTACACGCAGTTCTCATACAGACGCGCGAGGCGGAATCAGACTCACCATTTTCTATTCATGAGTTAAGGCTGTATGTTCAGGAGGGCCTCATTCTGACAGTAGTAGTGTGGACTAGGCTTGGGAATCGAGATTTTATTGATATTGATGTTTTTTGACCCAATTCTTTATCGATTTCTGATAAAAACTGCATCAACGCATGCGTTTTTTAACCTCCGAGTCCAAACACGGTGTCGGATGTGTGCCTATTAGCAGACTTGTTCGTCCACGATGCTCGTTTTCCAAAACGCATATCTGAGCCATAAAATAAGCAGTTCTGAGCCGCCGGGCCAGTCGAGCAGGTGGCTGGAGCCTCAGAGTTCTCTGCAGCAACAGAAATGTCCATCATCATCCTTCACCGATGAAATGAGAGAATATTTGTACAGTATTTGTCTTCATTCGGGTTTCCTTAGTCGAAGGAGAAAATGTGCTCGGTCTGCCTCGTGACTCTAACGTTATTATAATATATTTACTCTCGTGCTGCTCTGTTGGATGACTCTCGTGACCTCGTGTGTGAATTTTAGCCGTCGAAAGATGTTTTAATTCACTTTTCCACGTTTACTTTAAATGAAAATTGTACAGACCCCGTGAGTCGCGTCTTTCTCCACGGACCAGTTCTTGTTAAAAGTTTCTGAGTTTGACATCTTGACGCGTTCGTTTTTTAAACTTTGACTGTCAGAAAAACATTCTGGCACCGACAGAAGGATGGCAGAAGATATAACCATGACTTTGGAGGCTATGGTTCTAAAAGACCTGGCAATTCGAGCACCAGTTGAGTCCCGGTTCTCCGATTCTCATTCCCACATGTGACCAAACGTACTCGGTGTCCTCATATGTGCTTACTGCGTCTCCTTGTATGTTCAGTAGATGAAAAGCTTATAATATGGCAACTAATTACTAGGGGCCGGCGGAGTCTGATCTCTCTAATTAAGGCTTTAACCCTCACAAAGGAAGCAAAAACAAAAGAGGGTTTAAAGGGTTCTAAAAGGGCTCTTATCACAGAACATCACAATTCATTGTGACATGAAAGAGTTAGATCCAGTACATAAACATTACTGCAAAATTTCACTCTCCATGCAGTCCATATATGGAAACTAAGCTGAAAAAACAACCTCCTTTAAATTCACCCTTTTGTGATGTCACAAAAAACCAACACATTAAATTTACAGCAATGTTTCTGCATGGAATGCTTTATAATTGAGTCACGTCACGACAGCGAATCAGAACAGAGCTCATATATCTTGTGTAAACATAAATTGAAGAGCAAATTTCCAAAACTCACTCAGTCCGAAAGCATTTTTTTTTCTTTCAGAAAATCGCGTTTTACCTGTTTTACCTATTGGAAAGTAATTCTTACAGGAGATAATTTTTTTAACTTTTTACAGTTACTCGTCATTTTTCAACGCCTGTTTCTAAAATGCAACTCCTGCACGTTTTAGTTTGGGCAAATATTTTTTTTTAATATTATGAAAACAATTTTAAAGTAAATCCATATTCAATGTCACAAAATTATGCACGAGTTTAATATTTATATCCTCCTACACGACACAGAATAGAGTCGACAGCTAACGGCATAAAAACTGTAAACATACTTCTGTAACACTGGAGACTGTGTGAGTGGAGATTCTCCTGATCTTGTACTATGGATTATGAGGACAGTTTTGGTCGGTTATACTATTGCACATAAAGAGGAAATGTAAAAATATGCCAGTAGTAGAGTTACCTAAAAAATCACAACAAATGTACAGAGTGAGTTTTGGAAATTTGCTCTTCAATTGTGTCCATTTATTCTGTAGAGCATTTATGAGGTCAGACACTGATGTTGGGCGAGAAGGTCTGGCTCACAATCTCCAGTTCATCCCAAAGCTGTTGTTTGGGGTTGAGGTCTGGAATTGATCAGACAGCAGATATGCGATTTGTTTTTAGTGAGAAAAACACATTTCTCTCCCTGTTTTGAGCCCAAGACCTCTCACTTAAACACTGAGGAGAGATAAATGGCTGCAGTCGCCAAGTAGGCTAAACTCTAGAGTTTCGCACTCTTCAGTTATCACAGCGCATCTAAATGATTAGCTACTTACAATCAAGCTTTAGAGTAGATAAAAACACAACTTTGCAACAGGCAGAGGAGAAATTCTGCCAAAGTGCGAAAAACGATCATTAAATATTACAGGCTGGCATGTACAGTTATTTAAGGGTCAAAATGGCATTCATGACCCTTTAGTTTCCAATATCTGTCTTTAATAGGCCTCAGTCTGGACAAGCTTCAAATAAGACTGGCAAAACTCCATTTAGCTAATTAGAAATATTTCAGATTGGATTTCTATGATGCAGAGATGAGTTTCCAGTTGAAAACTGTCGTTGCTTAATCAGTTCAATATAACGTGACCTATCACAGACATTTACAATGAATGTCATATCAAATTAACAACATTCATAATGTAGGTGTATATTTTCTCTTTAGCTTTAACGGTGGTTTCCTGGGTTCTGTGAAGCTTACATTACCTTGCGACAGAAAAAATGTGTTGGTGGGTGGAGCTTAGGAAGGTGAACCTTGCTACAGTCACGATGGGGTAGAGCTGTCAATCTCGTTCCATTCCACGTCACTGACAATGCTAAAATAATATGAGAAAATCAATCCTATGTTGCTTTATCAGTCACAGCAGCGCGGCCGCGTGAGCAGCGCCGGCCTGGGCTCGGTGTGTAAAGCCGGTTTGCATGCTCGAGCGCCCGTGACCCTGATTCCACTCTTCTTGACACACTCTCGGGTTCGGAGAGACACCTGAATACTTTCACACTTCCTTTCACCTGGACTAGACAAACACACACACACACACACACACACACACACATGCTTTATAATAGCACATAGAAGAAAAAGAAGGGCCAGAGAACAATTTGCTATGCATTGTAGTGCTGGTAGGGTGTGGTATGTGCTGGAGAGAGGAGATAGAGGCAGTAGCCGGAGAGAACATTAAAAGCTTGTTTTGTTAGCGGCCCCCTGCTGGCTGGGAGCAGATCAAAGCCAGGGCTGGAAATGGGGGATGTGTAGCATGCAGTAATCAGAGCCCCGCAGCAGCTGGGCTGGGCCTCCCTCACCAACACACCTTCACCAGCGCAGAGAGTGGGCAACCTCTCTTCTTTTCTCTCTCTCTCTCTCTCTCTCTCCCTCTCTCTCCAGATCCCTCTTTTGCCTTCCCCCCATCCCCCCACACCTACGCACTCCTGTATCTAGCTATCCTGCATCTACCGATGCCCCCCCGCCCCCTCTCGCCCTCCATCCTCCAACAGTCACTAAGGAGACCGGCCGGCGTGTCTATCACCGTCTCCGCACACATTCCCCTCGTGTAGATTTGGCCCGGCCCTAATTAAGGCTTTTCTCTTCGTTTGTGGAGATAATTGGACTTTCATCTCACCAGGACGCTGCAACCAAATCCATTCTTTGCCTTTTAATGGGGAAGTGGGCAAGTTGTGGGGGGAGGGGGGGGTCAAGAAAAAAAAAAAAAAAGAGTGGTGGGACAGAAGAATGACTCTTAAAGATATGACTCAATAAGTAAAGATAACTCGGGTTACAGATATCTGTCCGGATAACGAAGCGAAGTGGCGCCTCCGGTCTCGGGACGGGAGCAGAGATGTCACCGCGGGCACCGAGAAGGGGTTAAGTTTGACGACTGGTTGTCGCGTGTGTTGGAGAACAGAGAGAGGTCTAA
>JBBJLS010000115.1:0-14181 GCA_037577275.1 Bryconaethiops microstoma
TATGGAGGGGGACAGTACACACACACACACACACACACACACACACACACACACACACACACACACAGCAAGGCGGCGAGAAACAAAATCTGGAACGAATTCAGTGGGAGGAGAGAGGAGAAAAAAAACAATAACAATAATAACATTGCATTTCTTCTTACAAATTTAGCGTTCAATGGGGCGTAGAACAGCCCTAATAAAACATGCAATTTGGAGCGCGCATTAGTCGAGTAATGGCGTCATAGCTCCTGCCGGAGCGGCCTCGGAGGCTCCTGAGGTGCGGGGAGTGGTAATGCACCGTGGGTAATGTCAATCCGGAGGAGCCGTCAGGAAGGCCAAATTACATTTTGATTTGTGAGCTCGCTGAAAGGCGGCCCAGGCTCCCCTTCGCCAATGGATTTGCAGAATCATTTGAAAAGCCGCCGCTATTGTTTTACCACGGGGGCACAAATCATTGGGCCAATTACAGTTCTTTATGATTCATAAACTCGAGAGGTTTTCTCGTATTATGGGCCTTTTTTTTGGTGCGCATGTTGCTTTATGAGAGCAGATTCCATTAGGAATCTCGAGGGCCTCCGCACAGGTACTTAGAAGCCTGAAGGGGATGTAGTTTCGGGAAGAAACTGAGCAAAGAAACATACAAACACGTTCCCTCTGCAAACACGTTAGATGAGTGCAGATTAAAGGGACAGTATCATTAAAAAAATAAAATAAAAAAAATTCACTTCTATTGAAAGAAGAGCGAAATGCAGAAAGTAAATCCTGTTAAAGCTCCAGTATGTTCCGATTTCTGAATGGAAAATAAGAACTGGTTTAGAATCTATTCCTTTTGTGAGGTCATAAATACAGCACTTTAAAAAGCGTGCATTTTATGAAAGACTTTGATGAAGAATGTAAACACTACACGTACCTCTCACTCGATTAAATGAGCTGCATCTGCAGCTTAGTTTCCAATACAACCCATTTTAAAATTTGCTTTTGTGACGTCACAAAATCCAACACATTTACACACTGTAAATGTGGCTATGCAGCCCACAACATCATGCGTCATTCTTTCAAAGCTATGTTAGCGGAATTCTTTTCGAATAAGGAATGATACAGGGCAGCCAATCAGAACAGAGGTCATTTGCACCTATCAGTCTAAAAGGCATGCTTAACCCTTACAACCCTGACGGTATCTTTCCCGTTTATGAATTATTGGTTGTTTTCTAATATTTAAAGCCTTAAACCATGTGTAATGTAAGTGTCTCAATTTAACTAACTATTCGGACAAAAAAAGACCAAAAAAAGAAACAAAATTTCTCTTTTTTACTGTAAAAATCCACAAATCCAAGAGGTCAACAGCAATGCGTATGCCGCTTACGCAAATCCCCCCCACCCCCCTGATCCCCAAGCGTGGTTAAACAATGTGTAGGCAAATATGACATTTTTCATTGCTATTATGATCAAACACATTTTTTCTAATAAATGCATGTTTCATCACATTTGTAATCATAATCAGGCTGCTTTAATTACATTCAGGGTGTGAAACGGTAAATAACAGTGTCCGTATTCATTGTTTTTTTATTGAAATGCACACCTGGCTCATTTTGGCATATGAATATGTATGACATATAAATAACATACATACTGAGATGCTATATTTCTGCCATTTCGCCCACTCCTAATTGAAACCACACACAGACTCATGTTCAGATCCACTGTCAGTCACGTCGCTCCTGTTGATCGTCCTCATGACATTCAGACTTTATTAGCACAGAGCCGCACAACAAACGGGCATGCATACAAACAAACGACAAACACCACGTTGAGGAAAAATAAATAAATAAATAAATTTAAAAAACTTCAAACATCTTTTATCTCCCATCAGAGAAATTGGTCTGACCAGTGCCGGTCTATCAAAGCCCGTCTCTGACAATGAACGACAGAGCAGACAACAAAACAGAGCACACAAAGGCCTCAAGAAAATAAATATATAAACCTGGAGGTGGAGGCCAGTCGTGTGTGCAGATTCTGTTTAACACAAAGCGGTGAGAGCAGGCGGCTCTCCGCTCGTCATGCTTGGCCGCGGAGGCTCGGGTAGGGGTAGAGAGAGAAACAGAGAAAGGGCAAGTGAGGGAAAAGTGAGAAAGAGAGTGAAAGGGAGAAAGCAAGAGAGCAAGAGAAAGTGATAAGAGAAAAAAAGAGCTGGAGACAGAGAGAGAAACAGAGAGCGAGAGAGAGAGAGAGTGAGAGACAGAGAGAGAGCAGTAGAGAAAGGGCAAGAGAGAAAGGGCAAGACAGAGTGAAAGGGAGAGGAACAGAGTAAGAGCAAGAGAGAACGTGACAGAAAAGTGAGAGAATGAGAGAAAGAGAGAGAAAGAGAGCAAGAGAGAAAGCAGAGTGTTTCAGACTGAGACATATGGTCTGACACAGCTGATGAAGAGCAGCAGGCAGAAGAAAGAGATGAGATGGAAGAACGATGCTGCTTTGAGGCTCTCTCGTTGGCGAGGCGACTGATTTCACAGCCACTGAGGGGCCGAGGTGGCTGCTGCCACCACAAAAGGGGGGCATCTGGCTTTGGAACCTGTCACCATCGCAGCAAGTTGTGGAAACTTCAAGGTTCCGGAAGCCAGACAGGGCTTCAGCTGATGACTATTTCTGTGATTGAATAACCGTGCCGTCGTCTACACAATCCTTGAAAGTTCCTTCTGCGCATGGTCCAGCATGCATCATAGGAACATGAAGCTCCCTGATCACAATGCAGTCAAAGAAGCTTACCCTGAAGCAGACACTCTTCATATGACCATGAAGAATGAGATGAAGAAGAGTGGCACTGCTTTGAAGTGTCAAAAGGTTCCCCAGCCACAGTGTGGCTTAGGCAGCAGAATCCAGAAATGTCCACAACAATAAAGGAAACAGCTGACTCCATATCCTCTCCCTAACGATGACAGATTTGAGGCAGCTGACTCGAGAACCCCCAGCACCACAATGTGGGGCCATAAATCCATAATCTGGAAACCTCCAGAAGTACAGTGTAGCTGAGGCAGCTTACTCTGGAACCACAACAAGACCAAGGCAGTACAAACATAAAGGAGACCATGCAACAGATTTGAATATCTCAGCAACTATAACAGGGTCGAGAAACTGACCAGGTGTTCCTCATTCTGGAGATGCACTTTCTATTAGTTTCTGCATGCTTCCCTGATCCAGACTCCTGAAGATGTGAGTGAGTTGGAACAGATGTACTAAATAATAGCTAAAACCAGATTTCCCAGGAAGGTATATCTAGGATTAGTGACCACTGCTCTAGAATACTGATGGGGATGAAACATGGAAAAAGCAAAATGGACCAAAGGCTTGAAAAATTAAAAATTTGATCCTGAATAAAATAAGATCTGACACACTAAGAATTTGCTTAGATGTGACAGTCCAACACTATGACGATATAATAATTACTGTGAGTCCTAATCTTGAAGAGTCTTCAAAACAGTCCGTCTTGGAGATTCTGCCTTATCTGCTGTTATGCAAAAGATGAATGAGGTCTTGCAACACCTTGTGGATTTCAGTATTTTGATTGAATCACCTCATTGGTGCAAAAGCATTCCTGTCAAACTGTCTTATCTTTGCCATATTGAGTAGATTAAATGAAAGAAACGGAACAAATGTTTTACTGCAACAGGCTGCAAAGTGCCTAAAGATACAAGGAGCCTAAATAAAGGAGTTACAGCCACTCAGCATTCAGCACCACCAGTATACTGATCACCGCCTGATCATCTGGAATGATTTGCACCTGTGTCTTTACTGGTTCAGGACTTAAGTTAGATGTGCTTTGTTCTGCTTGAATGATTCATACATAGGTCACTATGTAACTTAATAAACAAAGAAACAAAGAACAGTTTTCTGAAAGTGGTCAGGTTCAGGGGCTGGCCTGAAAATGAGAGACTTTGAAAGTCCTTCAGGAAGCCTGGAGAACTGTTCCTCAAGACTACATTAAAAGTACATGTCTGGCTCTTTGGAAGCAAAATATGAAGAAATAAAGAGTGGCTCAAGACTTTTGTACAGTACTGTACCAAAAGAAAAGCCACTATGTTGATAGAATAGTGTTGAAAAAAAATTGCGGTACATTATTGATTTTTTTTTTTTCTCCCCACAAAACAGCACATCAGAGGATACTAACGGAGCATTTTAAACATAGTTGTTTCTACAGGGTAGCAAGAGTGTTGCTATTAATGAATAGCAGCTGCTCTGGCGGTAATCACACTGGTCTGCAGGCTACAGCATCTCTATGGCTTTAAAACAGCCTGCAACACCTGAAAAATGTAGAATAATTCACATGCCAGGGCAAATGATAAGAAATTAAGCAGCAATAAAACACGCCCTTTGAAATTCCATGATTCCTCAAAGGAATTGCCCTCAACAAGGCCAGGATCACATCAGCCATTAGGGATGATAACAGTCTAAATCGTGGAAGAAAATGAGCAGAGAAATCAAGACACGGCTCTGAGAGGAGAACTCGTCCTCCGCTGAGTAAGAGAAGTAACAAACGCCTCGAGTCTGAATGTGACACAACACATTAGAGCCAAATCACCTTAATCAAAGGTTCTTCAAAGGGTTCTCCTAGGGCTAATGTCGAAGAGTGCTCATCATGTACAGGCTGAAGTTATTACAGGGGGCATGAATAAGTGAAGTCGAAAAGTGGGTACTTCCACCTGTCTCCTCCAAGGTGGTTAGATGCCGGCGCGTTTCAACGTTGACGCAAGGCTGAACCGAATCAAATCCGGCCACCTCACTAATAAGTGCACAAGAGATTTGACTGCTACGCATAAAACAGCACTGTTTACTCTGAATATTCATGCGCCGGCTAAATGATTTCGTGCAGCTCGGTCTCGTGTTAATTGTCTGCCTTTCTCTGCTTTTTAATGAAAAGGGAGATGCTTTCCAAAACAGCGTGAAAAAGCAAAGCAATAGGGAGGAAATCAAGAGAAAGAACAGAGGAGGATGACATGATAGAAATCTGAAAGAATATCTGCAAGGCTTAAGTGGGAAGGAAAAAAGCCATGGAGATTCAGATGGAAAGGAACGATAGCTTGAGATAATCTTTATCAGATAGACATTAAAACTTCAAGGACTCAATAGACCGCTTGCTGCAAAACCCCATATCTACAAACACATACGCTGGACATCACAAGACATATATGTCATCGAATTTCCTATCTGAGTAAAATCAAACCTGGCATCTTCCCTTTTGGGATGTAAACAGATTTGTGCTGTTAACAAAGGGGTGTCGTTTGGGAGAAGGCGAACGCCGAGGTTGAATAAGGCATGGCCAAATGGTCTTCTATATTCCACTCTTGAATGAGAGGCCTCAGAAACCAGTCCCTGGCGAAATCTAAACTCTTCCCTGCAGACGCTGGGCAGGCCGATCTGGAACATTCTAAGAGGAAAATCCATCACCATGTACCCGGCAGATGCATGTGTCAACGCAGCCAACGGCGCAAACCGGAGGCCAAAATAATGCAACTTTTTCACTGGCTGGAGAAAACAGGAATGTTGCATGGCTGACGCGGGCAGAGGCAAGAGGGAAACATGGATTTGTCTTCATTAGACACTTTCTCAAAAAGGTGGCAGGCGAGCGCTGGGCTTACAATCCATCCCAATACTTTCACATTTTTGCAGAGCATCTACTCTGCACATTAAAATATGGAGCCTCAATTACAGCCTGTAAACGGTTCCGATCTCTCTGCAGCTACGGAAAAACAGCCTAAACCTTTTTTCACCCCTAAAACCTTTCATCTCCACATCCATCTCTCACATCTAGGGCTCTTAGAGCACATATAACGCAGCACAGCTTTTATAGACGTTTGCAAACTTTCCCCTGGATGCCTTGTCTCCCTCTATACCAGGTTTTAATTACCTCAAAGCAACAAGAACAGGACTTCTTCCAATCATGGTGTAGAGCATTTTTTTAACCTGGTAGCCATAAATATATGTGTGCTTTGCATGCTGAAGCTGCATAATCTAACCTGTGAGTGATGAAGGCAGCATCAGGCTTGTTTCTTTGACAGTTGGATCACTTAGACCCCCTATTTGGAAACCAAACACAGGCCCTCTTTAGAGACAGGTGCGCCTTCATTAGCATCAAGGCCCACAGCCAGTCAGCAAATAAAGCAGGTGACTTCAAGAGAGAGAGGGAAAAAAATCTGTCTTTTCGGTCTTCGAGGACAGCAACTTTTATATCCTCTTTGTTCTTTGCTCCACTTTCTCTCCCATCTTCTCTGAATAGCAAGACAGGAACAGGAACAGAACTATAGACCATCACCCTCACACCATAAATGTTCCAATACATTTTTTAGAATATCTTTCTATACAGCGTGGTTTTAAAGTCCCTAAAGCTGCAGTGAAATAAATCATGCTCTACTGAAGCATCTTTGCTGTGTGTGCTAGTGTGTATGCACAAGAGAGTGTGTCTGATTGAGCTGTCAGGTGCACTGCAGCGTGGGCAAGCAGGGCCACCGAGGGGAGCACATGTGACCGACACTTCTCGGAGGGTGAAAAAAGCTGGCAGCCGTGTTGCAGTGACAGAAATCCATTTGCATCTCACCTGGTCAGCTTGCTCAGCGAGGCCCAGGCTGGACCGTGCCGGGCCCTGTGGAGACCTGGCCATGGAGCCATGTGTACCGAGATGAAGAGACAAGGTAAGGTGAAACTCCGCCAGATAAAACGAGAAAGCTGCTGTAATTTATCAATCACATGCCACCAGATGCAGCACCAGGACTGCACAGTCGTGAATCAGAAATCAAATCTGATCTATGCATCTTTTGGCCGGTACCATACACTAGGCTTGGGCAATTGTGCGCCATTACCGCACATCATCATATAAAAAAGGTGAAACAAATATGCTGGGAGACACTACTACTAACCAGACTGTGTCCTTTCTTCAGTACTTTCCTGTCCACACTAGTGTGGTATTGTGGTGTTTGTTTTTTGTTCTTCATGTTGAAACCATGTTCCTCTAGGACCATGGTGCAATTCACTTTATACTGCGTATATGGCTGAAATGACAAACACCTAAATGATTTGACTCAACTGAAAAGCCTCTCAGTCAAGATTGGAGCAACCTTTCTCCTGTAACCAGTTTCAGCAAGGCAAGCATTGTTCAAGAGACCACTATAGGATGATCTGAAAGGTGTCAGAACTGAGGCAGGCCATAGAGTGAACCTTAAAAGAACACACAGATTATGAGGTGAGAATAAATGATTCTTGATACTATCATGAGTTGGGGCTCAGGCCTAATATGAAACAAAATCATGGTCCCACAGCTTCTACAGAAATCCTGATAATATCTCACATGAATGTCTGCTTGAACTATCATTAGACAAGAGCGTCCCATGAGTCCTTGTTTGCGTACATGTACATCCGGATGATTCCAGGGACTTATAAGCAAATAGTTGACAAACCAGTAGTTCCCCCCTCGACCTTTACATCTACACTTAGTGCTGAGCCATTAATGAATGGTTTGTATTAAAATACATTCATATAGTTTTATTTCTTGTTTCAATAATTCTGCTACAGACAGTCTTCGAAAGTGAATGGGCAGGGCCAAACGTCTGCAGGGTGAGTGGGTAGTAATTTGTGAAGTGTATTCACAGCTGTGACAACTTTGATCAATCCAAAACAAGTCATTTTAGTTTAACACATAGAAATGTATTGTATAGCATATATTATATCTTAAAGAATATTACATTATCTATCTGAATTTTAGCTCATTAAGATCGGTGTACCATGGCTGCTCATGTTGGTCGGTGCTCTCGCATTTACACACACTGAACAAATGAGGCATCAGCGACAGCTCTGTTCAGTTCTGCTTTCATGTCAAAGCGAGCCAGAAAAAGCATTTGGATGAAACACTGTCGAGCGAGCGGGCTCAGAGTGCACTGTAGCAGCTCGGCGAGTGTTCAGGAACATGGCAGGCTGCGCTAAAGCCCATTGTGAGCAGTAAGATAAAGAGCAGATTACAGGCGCAGGAGCGGGCAGCTGAGGGATCAGCCTCTGGAAAGAGGCCCAGGCACCTTCAGACTCACCCGGCATGCGTGGCTTAGCGAGAGCAGCTGAGGCGTCTGCACATGTTAGCCCGCCTCCACCCATCCACTTAAGTAGTGTTTCTCTAGTACTTATGTTGCCTTTATGCTGGGGCTGCACAACATTGACGACATACCATACAGTGATCCATCTGAGCGCTGGTCCCATCATCAGATGATCATGTGCCACAGATAAGAACATGACCCACCCCAGGGTGATGCTAGTCAGAGTGTGAATGGAAGATAGAATTGGAAGTTAGTGTTCTCCTCCAAGCGTGTTGAACCATAATGTTGCATTAGCTTGAGTTGCTCCACGTGACCTGGGCTTTGACCCTTCTAAGGTTGGTCAGTTTGTGTGACTGGACAAGTCCTTGCTAGTGAGTGGGATTGAACACAACTAAATTGCACTTGTTCTAGAGAAACATTTTGAGTCAGAATTGCTCACAGTGGTGATGGAAGCCAGACATTACCAGAATTTAAAGTCATTTAAAGCCGTCTACCAGCAAGCTATCACACAAAACAGTTACGAATATGGTGCCTGAGACACTGCTTTTCAATAGTTTTGCCCTAAAAGGCATTTTCAAATCACATACACAGCATAAAAATACATACACAGTGTTTTTTAAAAGCAAAAATATCACACAAACGCGCGCACCCCCCCGCGCAAAAAAAAATTTACATAATAAACACTCAGTGTCACTGGTGTTTTTGGATGGTTCACCATCATTGTTTCTCAAAACAATGGCAACAAAACACCATCCCACATCATCACACATGGAATACGTTAATCAATCTCAGCAATTCTGCATGAAAATTCTGAAAAAACGGTGGAATTTCCCAGAGTCACCCAGTCACCCAGAGGGCAGAGTCACTCTCTCCTCAGCATCCAACACCTGTGCCGACTCACGAAGAGGTGAACGGGCTCATACTGGAAAAAATCCATGAATTAAACATTGTGCGTGTGTGTGGATGTGTGCGCATAAAGAGTGCCTGGAACAACAAAGAGCACTCTATATATATATATATATATATATATATGAGAGAGAGATAAGAGGAAAAAACAGAACTGTTGTATGCTCCCACTCATAAAAGAAAGCAAAATTACATGTATGTCTTAGTTGAGCAGAGGATCAGCCACCTCCTGAGCTGTGACACACTCACACACACACACACCCCCACACACACCCTTACATACCCCATTTCAGACTGTCGTGTGGGCGGTATGAGTTAATAAGCATTGTAGGTTACAATATACCAACGATATCAGCACCCCGATTATAAACGGTCAGGATCCCAAAAGGACCATCACTGTAACTGGAGTGTTGGATCATTTTCAGTACTGCAGTAGTGGCATGTTACACACAGCAGTCTTGATAGGGTTTTTAAACATGTGTCCACTCACTGTCTACTCTAGACACATCAACGCTGTTGGTCCACCTTACAGATGTACAGCTAGAATCACTGGTCCACAGTGTGAGTCAGTCATCCTCAGGTCCTTTATCAGTTATCAGAATACAGGACGTTGTTGGATGGCGGACTTTTCCCAGCCCAGCCCTGACACAACTATGGGGGTCCTGAAGACATCTGAAGAATTACAAGTTAAAAGGTTTTTTTTTTTTTCAGATCTATTTTGAGGCTTTTTAAGCCTTTTAAGCATCTGCTGATATGACGGTGGATACCTGATCGGTAAGGTACCTAATGGTCAGTGTGAGTATGCAAATAAAAGGAAACAGCAACTCTGAAGCTGCACACCAAAATAATTCTACAGAAATCATCGACAGTTTATAAATAGTTTGCCCTGCTGGCATCTACATCAGGCACCACTCTCTCATAATTCCCTGACTGCTGTGTTAACATGCTAACGGCACTTCGAATACCCCTACATTAGCACCTTGGTGCTAGCGTTAGCACATAGGTGAGTAACACTCTGTGCATGTTCAGGTGTATCAAACCAAGTCAACAGCATGCGAGTGCCATTCACATTTTCTCAGGACTCATTATTTCTTCATGTTAGCACAGCCATGTGAGCTCAAATCCACACCATTTACTCAGTTACCACTCGTGTTAACACATAGGTGCCAGTGTTGCCTCTACCATTAAACAGGTCGAGTGGCAAGCCTATCCAACTCTGCATTGCAAGGCTTGGACGAAATACAGACGTTAGGAGGTAATTGGCAGGCCGATGTTTGCTTCTTAGCATTCTGTTTTAATGTTATAAGCTGCGTTTTGGCCAAAATAAAATCTGTTTTTCTGTTTTTTGCTAACTGAAATATTAGAGCGGTTTTACTAAAATATGGTGGTGTACCCCCAACCAGGGGTTTTTAAAAGACCTTAAATTTGCTTGATGTTTCCAAGAACTCAATCTTTTGGATGTTTGCAGACTAGAGCAATCATCAAGAGCTTTCAAGTCCCAATTCTCAAACGCAGGTCACTGCTGAGCATCTTGAACATAAATGTATTGTAAAGAATCGGTGTATTCACTTGTGTACTGTGTAATATATTATGTATTATATTACCTTGTCGCCGTGTGTTTGATGACACTACATATGCATGACAATGCGATTAGCTATAAACGGTCTACAAATAATCCAGAGGGAACACTTAGGGGCCGTCACTGGCTCTAAGTGCCGGATGAGCTTGTGCCCATGTAGGCTCTAATGCAGGGAGCCACTTACTGAGCCTCTTTGCAGCCTCCAGGGCCTCGGCTGCGGTGTCGGCCACGAAGAAGCGCTGGACAGTCACGCCACTGTCCTGCATCAGCTTCTTACTCTGATACTCCTGCAGGTTCAGCCATCTCCGGGGGCTCACTCGGACCACCTGAACACACATACACGAACACAAACACATTCACTAAACTGGCAAATGAATGATTCAAATATCTGTGTTATTGCTGTAAAATCCTAATGACTATGACTAAAAAATAGTGGAAGTACTCGCAATATTAAGAATTCTTGTTAATTTGACATGAAATAACTTGGAATCTTGATTTGAATTGAAATACACATACACAAACAAACACAGAAAACGCCCAATTATACAAGGATTAGCAGTCGCGGTTTCAGTCTCCCGCTGTGCTACAACGTAAAACACCGATGTTATCCCTGTATAGACTGCACTGTAACTTATGCACGTGTTTTCTTTGGTATGCGCTGTCGTTTTCTTTGGTATAAGCAGGGTAAATACATTAATAAATTCATTAAATTCACAGTAATAAAAATACAGGGCTTTAAGAAGAACAAAACAAAAAACACAAGAACACTCAGAGAAACACTCGAGATGCGTCACAGGGCAGCAGCCAATCAGAAGCAAAGAGAAATGAATAACGCTCTCGGATTGGCTGCTTTTAAACCTTCAGCAGTATTTCACCATCCCAAGACATGCTTCCTTTTGTGTCCTCTGGACAGTACCAAACAATTGATAGTTATATTTTATATGGAAATGTAGCTGAATTTACATTAATATATATATTTTTTTCTTAACAATTTAGCACTAAAATGCATGAAAAATACTGCCACGAAAAAAGCAAAACAAATGCGGAGGATCTTCAGTTTCCACGAATTTGCAGGGGTTTCTGCAAACAATGATTATTATTATCATTATAAATATGGTAAAAACTTAAAGGTATATAATATACACACACATTATATAATACATATAATAAACAATACACTGCTCTTGCAAAATTTTATTAGAAATACTTAGAACAAGCATGTAAACAGTTCTGTCTCACATGCGTATATAAATACGCACACATTTTTTATATACATATATACATACATATACATATACACACATACACATATATACACACATATATACACATATATACACACATTTTTATATATATATATATATATATATATATATATATATATGTAAAAAATACTATATTAAGCGGAGGAACCACCAATATCCCTCATGTGCCAAGACAGAGCAGTACCGTTTCAGTATGTATTGCATTATTTTTGCACATAAACAGTTCGTACAGACACAAGAGAACCCTGTTAAGTCTGTAGCCAAGTCTGTGCAGCTCTTAGCATTGTGCCAACAATGAAATGCCACAGTTAACTATTTATCACTGTTCCTTACGACCTGCCACTAAACAAGGGTCTCTTATATGGCTCCATCCTGAACAATTAAGTGGACAAACCCCCAATATCCTTCATCTGCTGAGAAAGAGCCTTCTGGAATGGGACAGGAGGACAAGGAGCCAGAGGAGAGCCCAGGGCAGTTCATGACCGGACGAGGCTTCAGAACGGCTCTCCGGAGCGCGTGCTGTCCATGCTGTGTGGCCTCCTCGGGGAATAATGAGGCAGACAGATGGACTGCAGGGGCAGCCGTGCGCTAGTGCGCACTCTGAAGTGTGTGCTCAGCAGTGAGACGGCCGCTGACTCCAGCTGTTGCTGCTATTAAAAAGACATCGGAGGGTTTTTAGCAGGGAAGAGGAGTGTGTCGAGGTGACTCTTCCTTTGGTGTTTTCAGTCGGACTCATTTTAAGTCCAACTCATTTTAAGAAAGAGAGAGAGAGAGAGAGCGTCCAGGGCTGACAGCAAAACTGAGAACAAAGCAATTATTCTTGAGGAAACGAGAGTGCAGGAGAGAGAGAGAATACAAAGGGAAAAAAAATAAGTGGGAAGAGAAAGGCTGATAAATAAATTAATTTTATATATATATATATATATAGTGAGAGAGAGAGAGAGAACAGAAAGTAATGGTGAAGAAAGGGGAAAAGAAAGAAAAACAAGGCAAGCAAGAAAGAGGAGGAAGAAAGAAGAGAAAGGGAGAGAGAGAAAGATCTACATTGAGAGGAAATGGAGACGTGAAGGATGGTGAGAAAGAAGGAAAGAAAGAAAAAAGAAAGTAAGAAGGAGAGAAAGAAAGAAGAAATATGGAGAGAGACAGAAATACTTACACAGAGAGAAGTAATGGAGAATGAAGGTGAATGAAGGTGAGAAAGAAAGAAAGATATTTATATCTATTTGAGAGAAAAGGAAAGAGCTGTGGAAAGAGGACAGTATGAACTATTCAACTTGTCCACCAATCCGCACCCAAACCCCTCAGAGAACATCCTGGAGGGCAGAACAACCTGGACAATCTCCTGCTGTGAGCTTCATGTGAATGTAAGATTGAATTCCTTTTGCATGGCACGGTATATTGACTAGATTTCAGATGGTTTCTCAGCTTTCCCATATCATTCGGAAATTCCCTCTCAAATGTGTTCCTCAAGCAAAAAACACCCCCGAAGCCCCCGTCATCTGACAGCATGACTCACTGGACCCTGGTGGACAACGGCTGCTTCTTACAGGCATAGAGGTCTGGTGCTGAGACAGCAGTGCGGGGTGTGTGTGTGTGCGTGTGCGTGTTTGTGTGTGGAGAAGATAGAGATGGGAACTCTCCATCATTTATAAGCAAGAGAGTGTTGAGTTGGCTTTGACACCCACTCCCTCACTGCCTCAGTGTATCCACAGGGACAGCCTTCAACCCCACTTAGCCTCTGAGAGCGCCGTCAGACAAACATGGCCTCGCGCTACGATTACACCTCCAAACACAATGCAACACACCCGAACAGATTAGAACACAGCACACTAAAATAGATAATAATGCCATCAATTATGCAGAGAATTATGCATCGACTATCTCAATCTCTAAAGAGATTGTTAGAAGGGGGCTTTGTACTAGAGCTTCACAATATGGACAAAATATCAGTATTGCAATTTTACTGCTACATATTACGATAGCAAAGCCTTTCAAGAAATTAAAATTGAATTAAAAAGTATTTAAAGTCTAAATATTGTTTCAAATGGTACATTTACTCCCCCTCATCCATACAGCCCACATATGGAATATGAACTACAAAAACATTCTACATACAGCCATGGAAAAAAATGAAAACACTTTTCCCTATTTTTATGTTCACTGTTTGTACAATTTGCAGCTGTGTGTGTGTGTGTGTGTGTGTGTGTGTGTGTGTGTGTGTGTAAAATGCACTTGTTGCTATTCTTTTCTAAACTGTTTCAGTGTGAGCTGTGTAAAAAATAAGAAACGCCTCCGTATGTGTTGAGTGCAGTAGTGTTTGTAGAGCAGCTTTTCTATGTGCTGTATTCCAGCAGCTTCACTCCTG
>JBBJLS010000115.1:25795-36798 GCA_037577275.1 Bryconaethiops microstoma
TTTATATTTACTGAAATCAGAGTTTACTGATACACTCTGAGTTCTGAGGATAAACACCGGTTCTAGACTGATTTACAGCATTTATATTTGCTGAAATCAGTTTACTGATACACTCTGAGTTCTGAGGGTAAACACCAGTTCTAGACTGTTTTACACTGCTTATATTTACTGAAATCAGAGTTTACTGATACAGTCTTATTAAACTCTAAGGGTTAATATAAAAACATTGATAACGATGAGAAGAACGAAGAGAAACCTGTGAGTTTTTGCAGAAAGAACCTCCTCCTCCTTCTCAGTGAGTCAGAGTGTTCTGTGATGAGGTTAAAGCTGAAGGTAACTGAAAACAGTTCCTACTCTGGTGTTTACACGTCTCAGCACCATTCTGCTCAAAGGCTCATTCTACAGAAATAAACAAAAAAGGAATTTGTTGAGGAACATGTCATTGAACTCAAACCGAACCCTGACATCAAGCACTGCTCTGGTTTTCAGGCTTTAAGGTGGATCATCAAAAACCGGGAGAATCCTTCTGATCCATCTCTCAATTTTAAAATGATCACAAAAGACCCAAGAAAAAAATGTTAATTTCTGGGTTTCTCAAAAGGAGAAACTCTCGAAGAGTCTCAAGAACTGAGACTCAAAAGGAGAACCTCCATGAGAGCAGCTACTGGAGTTCTGTTCAGTCTTCTTTTCAGAGGAGGACGGGTTTCAGCTTTGGAGCCTCTCAGTGGCTCTTCCTCATGCTCTTGCTCTAGGTTCCTTTCTAGTTTTGGTTCTTCTCAGTGGTCCTTCCTCATGCTCTTAGGGAAGCTCTTCTACTGATTCTCAGAACCTCCCTAAGAGGACGAGGAAGAACTGCTAAAAAGAACCAAAACGTAAAGTGAACATGACAATGAACCACTGACAAGAATAAAGGAGAACATCCGTGAGAGCATGAGGAGAAGACAGAACAGAGCAGAAGACAGAACAGAACTCCAGTAGGAGTGAGAATAGTGAGAATAATGACTGAAGGAACGAGGGGAGCAGATGTGGCGTCTTCAGCTTCAGGCTTGTCGGTGCCCACAGTCAGGAAAGGTCGTCCGACCCCACCTGACCCCTGCGTCTCCAGCGGAGTGTGTCAACCCCCCTGCCTGCGTCACGTACCACTCGCCTGACCACACACACACACACACACACACACACACACACACACACAAAACCAGGACCCGGATTCAAACACGCAACCCTGGAGATGTGAGGCAACAGTGCTACCCACTATGGGAATGTAACTAAATGAAATGTAACTAAAATGTCAAATATAAGTAAAACCTCTTAACTATGGCAAAGCCTCTTCTGACTAGTGAATTTTTACACACCTTGTATACTGTCACTGTCAAAAGAAAAAAACATTTATTTTATTTTATGTGTTTTATTATTTTTTCATAGTTTGGAAAGCTGCCTTTTACACTACGTCACAATGAATGAATAATGATGAATAGAAATGGGTCAGAATGATTTGGAATAGACCATTGCTTTGTGAACTTCAACCCAATTCATTTTAAAGTATGCCAATTAATTTAAAAGGAGTGAGGGTTGAACTTATACCAGCTTGGTATACCATTTGTTCAGTAACATAAGTACCATTGAATATGCTTCCTAGAGACTGTTGTAACCTTATTGAGGACGTAACTGAGGGGAAACAGTGATGCTGTAGGTGGTACAGCACCTCAAATGGCAAACCCACAACTACAACCCCACCCCAGTCAACAAAATTATTATGTCCCAACCAGTCTCAACCCCACACTACAAAATTTCTTAGCAACCCCTATGTGAAAATTGTTCTTGCGACTGTGAATGAGGATGAATTGTGGAGTCTTGCGACTGTGAATGAGAATGTACTGTTCTTTCACAGGCCTGGCTTTGATTTCTCAAATGATTTTTGTTGATATGATGCAACTTTTCCAACCTAGCTGGAGGTTTCAGGCATCAAAAGTAGTGAATGTCATGTCATGGTGCTTATAAATGGAATATAAAAATGCACAACCAGCACATGTGCCAAATGGACACCGGAGTGCAAAATTTTTCTCTTCTTCTGCAAGGTTCCCACTCCAAGATACGAGGTTTTGTTCCAACAGTGGCGATTTAACATATGCCCCTATCTCCAATGCTGGATTTTCACTGTGTTAGCTAGTTATACACCACAGAGCCTTTAATCTGTGTTTTAATGATGTTTGCTGATTTGTGTCTGTGAGTTTTCCAGGTGTGAAATTGCGGTTCTCCTCGCTTTCCCCTCTCTCCCCTGTGGACATCATTGAATTAAAATGGAATCATTACACCATTAATAATAATAATGATGAGCCTACTACACTGAAAGGCAAACTCTCTCTCGCTTGAATTGGCTTTGAATCCAATTAATTTCTGTTGCGGTCTTGAACCTACACCTTATAGGTTACGTAGAACTGAAGCCTGTACTTGTCAGAGTAAGAGTGCCAATAAGATCGCATTCCTCACTTATTATCTCATTTATTTATTTATTTATCTTATTGACGTGACATGACTATTCTTCTTTTCCCCCATTTTCTCCCAAATTTAGTCGTGTCCACCCACTGGCTACAAATCTCCCCACTTAACTCCTATTTGTCGGGTGGAGGTAGCTCAGTGGGTAGGATGCTTGCCTCCAGACCAAGAAGTCATGGGTTTACATCCTACCTTCAGAGTGCCACCACTGGGTTCCTGAGCTAGACCCTTAACCCCAAGTTGCTCCAGGAAGACTGTCCCCCTGTAGTTAGGGAATGGAAGTTGCTTTGGATAAATGTGTCTGCAAAATGCCATAAATGTAAATATTTATTGGTGGAATGCAGGCTGTACACATACAAATGTCTATTTATAATTTTTGTATTAGTTGTAATGTCTACCTTTTTATTTAATCTTGTAGTGTTGTATAATTTTTAATCTATTGTTTTGCCATTTTCTGCTGCTCTTACCTTTGTACTGTCCACTTTCTGCTGTAGCAAAGCAAATTTCCCAATTGTGGGACTAATAAAAGTTTAGTATATCTTATTTTATCTTATCTATAACTCCTCCCCCTGTCACATACCCTTACTATAATAGTGCAATAACCTCCTGCTACTCAGGTTTCTTATTGGGTTTAACTCTTTATCATTATGTACAATATTCTTACCATGTGCAATATCATGTGCAATATCTTATTATTATGTGGAATAGTCCTTCCACTACTTATACCAATATTACTTATTTACTACTAACGATCTCTATTGCATATAATAACAGGCTTGGTATACAAAACAACTTCAAGCAGCCCCAAAACAACTTCAAGCAGAGGGAGGGATCAAAGTGCTCTCTTGGACTCCTGGCTGAAGATGACTCTGCCACTGCCAAGGAATGATGTTGCTATCTTCTGAAGATACACTTGTCAGTGTATCATCAGATGATAGTTGCGTCAGTCAGTATTTGAGAAGCCCTAATGTCGGTAATCAAAAAAACAGATATGGCAGAAAAGGGGTCTTCACTGTGAATCTCAAGAAATATCAGTCGAACTGCTGTCAAAATTGGCAGATGATGTTAATATGGGGATACAAGGAGGTGAGTAATAGCATGCTTTAGCATCCCCCATACACACGTCCGGCCCTCCACACTGAGCAGGGCCCGGTTGGCCCCAAACAAGTTACTGTGAGTGGAAAAATCCAACCTGAGAGGCTCAGAAAGGGTGACTCTTTTTTTGGGGTGGCTGGTGGCCTAGTGGTTAAGGAGTTCACCCTGAGATCAGAAGGTTGTGGGTTCGAGTCCCTGGACTGCTAGAGGCTACTGCTACTAGCAATCCCTGGACTGCTAGTACCCTTGAACAAGGTACTGTTCCCACACCCTGCTCCCTGGGTGCCCCTCACTGGTGGCAGCCCACTCTTTCACTTGGTAAATGGGTTAAATGCAGAGTAATAATATCACATTCTTCACACAGTGTGGTGTGTTCACATGTGACTATAAGGGTCAACTTTACTTTTCTTGAATCTGTTGCTTAGTCATCCATGTCCTTAAACAGTTCGACCGTTCAACCTTAGATTTCGCCAATGTTAATACTGGTCCACCCAACCATCTGCAATAAGGTGCTCTGCAATAATGTCTTGTTTCCATCAAAAATAAAATCTGCATCACCAATTTTACCTTTCATGCCTACAGTCATTCAGCTCAGACAGATTAATTTTAAATGAATTTAGTAAAATAAAATGAGGTAGGACTGAGTGGCACAGCAAAGTCAGTGGTCAGTAGTCTTCCTGGAGATTTACTTTCCTGTTTAGCTCCAACCTGCATCCCACTTTCTTTAACTCCAGCTTCTGGAGAAGCTCATTAGCCAGAGCAAGTGTTGCAGATTGTGGCTGGAACTTAACTTCTCAGGAAGCTCTCCAGGACCAGGGTTGGTGACCACTGGTCTAAGCATTGGTTCAATCAACAGGAGATGACGCCATTTGTGACCAGGATTCCAAGAATTCCACAGTTGTCTTTCCTCCGAATGAGTGGCTAGGATGTCCTTTACTTTTCCTCATCACTCAATCCAATTCTATCCAGCACAATTAGCTGACGTAACAGAATTTACAGTCAATATTCTCCTCCAAGCATGTTATGCTTTCCAGTTATGTTGTGTTTGCAGCAGTTCTGAGGAAGCACATGCTAGGCTTTGTACTCCCAGTGTTGGTGGTATTGCACGATAGGGGAGTCCTAGCTAATGGATGGAACTGGTGAAAGCAAAAATGGGCTGTAACAATCAAAATGTTTACATGTTTAATGATTATAAAGTGCACAGGCGCAGTTGCATGTTATGTCTGCTCTATGTCTTGTCTTCATATTTTAGTGTTTCTAAACTTTCTTGTTTTATTTACAACAGTTATTTCAGCATATTTAGTGCATTAAGCAAGGTCCTCAAAGTTTTTCTGATAAATGAGGTAAAATTAAAGGAGGTTGAGGTTGAAAGAATAGGTCAACTAAACTATAATTTTTTGTGGAATATACATCAGGAATGACTGAAGTCAACACCAGGAGACACCACTAATGTACAGTGCCTTATTTGTCAGCAGAACACAAAGCAGGAACTAGAAGGGAGGTAAACAAATTATTAACTGGGGTTGGGCTGCCCAAAACTAAACAAAGCGCTGAGAACATAAAATTACCTAAAATGCATTGTTTCAGGCTTACATGCCTAGTTGTTCCCTCTGCTTCTCCAAGGAACATCATCTGACTCTGCCATCCCTACACACAAGTTAAACCCAGTCCAGACAGGTCTCATTCTGGGTCCCCACTGGTGGAATGAGCTGCCTAAGGTGACCAGAGCAAGATAATCCCTCTCTAGCTTCCAAAAGCTCCTGAAGACGCATCTTCTTGCACTACATACAGAGGCACCTACATAAAGATTTTAGTACTTTGAACCCAACCTAAGTGTTTCCTCGTATCATAAGTCACTTTGGATAGAATCGTCTGCCAAATGAATGTAATGTGTAAAGTGACCATTCTGTCATGCGTAAACACACCACAGAACTCTTCCTCTGCATTTAACCCATTCACCAAGTGAAGCAGCGGCCAGTCAGGAATGCAGCACACGGAAAGCAGTGTGGGGATGGTATCTTGCTCAAGGGTACCTTAGTGGTGCCACTAGCAGTCCTGGGATTCGAAACCACAACTTTCTGACCGCAAGGCGAATGCCTTAACTGCTAGCCCACCAGCTGCAATTACCAGCTGTAATATAATGAGAAGAAAACACAAATCAGTGGTTTTTACTCAAAGTGCCAACACAAGTTAGAAAAGTGAAAGCTTTATTTCCATATTTTCTGTGTTTGGGCAGACAACTCATTTTGGTGGGATTTCCCCACCCTCAGCCCACCCATGACTGAAGCTATGACACTGATGTAGCTGATGAGAGAAGCTTACAGCCACCAGTTCAGTCTCATTTAAACCACATGCTTAAATCATCACATGCTTGCCTCAAACCGTGCTGTTTCTGACACAGCATGAAATGCTGTTAATGAAAAAAAGTTGCATGGCTGAAACCATGTCTCGGAGCTGGAATTCTGTCTCTACTTTTGCCCATTCGTGTGGATTGTCTTGCAAGATATGTGGATAAGGAGCTGGAGCTGCAGTTTATTTAAGGCGTGTGTTTGAGAAGAAAGGAAAAGGTGACACAGTGCAGTTCTCCTGAGTTTTATGACGGGAATTCTCTCCGGAATGGAGCTCGTTTTGGAGCTGCGTGAAAGAGAAAGAGGGTTTTATCCCACCCAGAGAGACTCTGCTGGGGCACGGAGCCACAGTCAGCCAGCTGCCCTCTAAGTGACCTTCGCTGGGTCTCTCTCCCTTTCTCTCTCTCTTCTTGGAATGCCATTGCATTCACTCTCTCTCCCGTGGTCAGAACAGCTTGCCATTGGGAATCCTAAGTGCAGGTAGGAACAATCTAGGCTTATACAGGTGAGCCAAAATTAGCCAGCAAAACTGGGAGTGTGTATTGAGAGACAAAGTACAGAGAACACAACAGCATGTGACAAACAGAACACTGCTGAATTTGACCGCGTTCGAAAGATGTCCTATGCAGTATAAGTACTGCAGTATATATATATATATATACACAGTAAACCACCGCTTATCGCGGGGATTATTTTCCAAAAGCACCTGCGTACAAGTGAAAAACCGCATTGTTGCAATGTGGTAAAAAAAAAAAATGCAGAATATACCTATTTTTTATAGTGTAAACCCTAAATATGCCCCCAAATATGATCCCAAAACACTTTAATTTCATTTTAAACTCAGCTTAATATATTACCCTTAAAGAAAATGTAAAGGTAAACCTGTATCCATACTGTACAGTCTACACTAAACTCCCACAGTGCTAGAATGTAAAATACCGACATTACCCCAGTAGACACTACTGTAATTCATGCACGGGCGTTTTCTTTGTTATGCACTGTCGTTTTCATTGGTATAAGCAGGTGAGTACAGTAATAAATTCATTTACAGTAATAAACATACAGGACTTTAGGAAGAACAAAATGAAAAACACGAGAACACTCGAGACGTTCCACGGGGGGAAATTTTAGACTGCTGCTATGTCAAAGGGCAGCAGCCAATCAACAGCAAGGAGAAATAAATAGCGTTCTCGGATTGGCTACTTTCAAACCTCCTGCCACTGAGTACAGCGAGGGATGCGTCAAAGGGCAGTAGCCAATCAGCAATAAGGATAAATAAATAGCATTCTCGGATTGGCTACTTTCAAAACTCCCACCTCTGAGTGGGGGCCGTATTTCACCATCCCAAGATGCTTTCTTTGTGTTTCTCTCCACAGTTCCAAAAATTTATAGTTATTTTTTATATGGAAATGGGGACTGAATTTACATTAATATTTATGTTACAAAATGAGTCAATTACATTTTTCTTAATAATTCAACACTTAAATGTATGAAAATACCCCTGGCAAATTTTGACTTAGTAATTTTGGCTTAGTTACAAGCAAGTTTCTTCTTGATTGTAAATGACACAGGCGTCTCCCAGAAGATAATAAGACGATGTACAAAAGGTGCGTCATTGTGGAGAAAAATATTTCTCAGCTTTTATTTTCATTTGAACAAAAAGTGGCATGTCCAATATTATTCATACCCTTCTCAATAATCAATAGAAAAGCCTTTTTTTTTGGGCTATTACAACAATCAAATGCTTCCTATAAATGCTGACGAGCTTTTTGTATGTCTCCACTGGTATTTTCCCATAGACTGTGACAGTTTGCGAAAGGTTTGACTAATGTTGGACATGCCATTTTTTGTTCAAATGTAAATTAAAGCTGAGAAATAATTTTTTCCACAATGATGCTTCTTGTACATCGTCTTATTATCTTCTGTGAGATGCCTGTGTCATTTCCAATCAAGAAGAAACTTGCTGGTTGAATAAAAGTCAAAATTTGCCAGGGTATGAATAATTCCGGGCTGTATATGCATATACACATGTATGTGTATGTGTGTGTGTTTAAACAGTGGGACGGTCCTCTACTAGGTCTCAATGTTTACGTTTACAGCATTTAGCAGATGCTCTTATCCAGAGCGACGTACATCAGTGCTTTAGTAGTCCACATCTACTCTTCGTACCTGTAATGCTAAACTTAAATCAACATCTGCTTTTAACCAAGTAACAATGTGTGTGGGATCACTAGAATGCTATAGTAATTATAACTGTGTAAGGTTTTTCTATCCTTAGGACATTATTAGAACACACAGGACAGTATGTTTCTGTGAGGTTGTGTGGGTGTGTTTGCATGTGTTTGATTTCTAAACCAAAGGCCCAGGTGATGCACTGCCCACCTTCATAGTCATAATCCAATTAGTGTCTGTCCTTTTGTGGTAGAGAGTATTTTTCTGTTTAAATCCAAGCTTTAGAGGTTGTCTTGTGATCAAAGGTAGAAGCAAAAAACCTTTTCCTCTTTCCAAATTATTTGTCATCTGTTGGGTTGGAATGCTGTAGGTTCAGCACTGTAGTCACTGTGACCAAATTATATCTAATTTGAATGAGGACACGTTTATCATCAGAGCATACTATGGCTTCATGCCTCTCCTCTGCTGACACACGCGATACAGAGCCAGACATAATGTAGCCATCTCTGAAAGCATGTGACTGACTCCCTGACCAATTTATAGCAATCTGGATTTATGTATGCTTTGTGTGAGTGCTCGGGGGGTGGGGTTGGGGGGGAGTTGTATGTGAGGCATGTATGATTTCACAGATATTATAGTTCATTCTTGTCATAATGAGATACCTCCTCATATGGCAGCCTTTGTGCTGTGCCTGGGGGGGATGCACTGAGGGTGTGAGAGAGACGACACACAGACAGTGCCTCCAGCACACTTAGCGGCCATATGTGAAAGACACTGGAACTGCTGATAAAAACTGCATTTTGTTTCATTCCCCACTCTCTTCTTTCCCCCCTGTATTCCTTCCCCCCGACAAGCTTTTTCTTTCTTGCTTATCAAGGTAGGCAGTGTTCATTTGGGAGCAGACAGCACAACGGTGAGAAAGAAGGTCTAGAGGTCTACACCTGTACACCTGTCAGGAGAAACGCAGGCTAGGTCTTTTTTTTCCCAGTAGCACAGTTCTAGTGAAGTTAATCCCAGTTCTGTTTGATCTGCCCCTGTGCCTGGCAGGGTATCAATGACTAATCCCTGCATAGATTAGAGAAATATCTTAATGTAGTACCTCTTTATTTATTTGCCCATAATCCATTCTCTGAAATCTGTGTACGACTCGGATAAATGTATTCCACATCACAGCCCGTGGATCTTCGCGATGTTTGTTAGCTGAATGTTTAATTCATGTTTTATTCATGGCTGATATTTAAATACCAGACAATCTGGTGTGTTTGTGTACAGAAGGTATTATTATTATTAAGTTAACAAATGGCAGAGTAGTCTCTAATATCCTTCAACTTAGTTATCAGTGTCCTTTCAGTGTGGCTTAGCCTGAAAGGCCTGCTATGGGAAGATCTCCCCTATCCCAGCTCACCAGAGACTGTTTACTGTAAGAAGGAGCTCAGGTTGAGGTGAGGAGGCTAAAAGTTGTCTTTTAGGAAAGGAAAGAAAGTAGCTCTGTTTGCTAGAACTTGTCCTGGTAAAACATATATAATATGTATGTATGTATGTATGTGTGTATATATATATATGTACATACATACATACATACACTATGTATATGTCGTGTTGTCTCTAAGTCAGGGGTGTCGGAGGCATTTTTAAAGTGGGGAGGACATGGGACATACTGTTAGATGGGGGGCCTGGAACGGAAGGGGAGTGATACCCGTAGCGTAGTTTTTGTAAATTTATTTATTTATTTATTTTTAATGTGGGCGTGTGTGTGTGTTCACATCTAAAATATCACCTCAAGGCAAAGCGTTTAGGAGCTAACCTGGCAGTTAGCTAGCACAGCCCCTGATCCCAGGGCCAGCGGCCAGCCGCGCTGGACCAGGCAGTCAGACCCAAACTGAGCAAGTCAATCTTTGACCCATGAACTAAGTCCCTGACAAAATGGTCTCTGTGGTTGAGTTTATTTTGTCACTTACATTACTGGAGAAATAGTGTGAAAGGGGTGTTATTCTATTGTTACTTTTAGGTTATAACTGTGGCTTGAGATGCCCTGTATGCGTGCGTTGTATCCACGTACTGATCTGTTTGAGTGAAATACATATGATGCCGAGTGCAGCACGCACCCCCATTTCTATATGTGTGTGTAGAAATAGGACTTTTTTGAAATTTATATTGCAGTTATTCTTAATCACGCTGCCAAGCGATCACAAAACAAATATTTTCCCCACATACAAACATGGAGGCTATACTTATGCTTGTGTACACGTATAAATGTGTATATCGAAACAAAACCTCGTATCTCAAAAATGGAGACCTTTTTAGACTTGTAACACTTTGTTTGATTTGGTTGTTTAAACTGGAAAATGTCTTCTCCCTGTTAATAATTTTTAAATGCTCTGGTCTGGCTCTTTAATGGGGAAGCAGTAAAAGCATCATGTCATTGTTTAGGCTGTAGATTCAGTAATACGGTCTTTGCTGGGGATGTGTGTGTAAAGAAGTGTAGTAGAACAGATCAATAAGCTTGCTGCTTGTCCTGTACTAAGGTCTGTGCAAACACACATGAATCTTGCTTCTGTCGGTGTGTCACTTAATTTGACGCTTTGTCCTGGTTTTTAGGTCAATAATTGGTGATATGAACGCATACAGACCAGCAGCTGCTTTGGCTTATTTGGGGGAGGGAGGGAGAGAGGGAGGGAGGGAGGGGGAGAGGGAGGTGGAGAGGGAGGTGGAGAGGGAGGTGGAGGGGGAGAGGGAGGTGGAGGGAGAGAGGGAGGGAGGGAGGTGGAGGGAGAGGTGGAGGGAGAGAGAGAGGGGGGGAGAGGGAGGGGGGGAGAGAGAGAGGGAGGGGGAGCGAGAGAGGGAGGGAGGGAGGTGGAGAGAGAGGGGAGAGGGAGGTGGAGGGAGAGAGGGAGG
>JBBJLS010000115.1:45901-67671 GCA_037577275.1 Bryconaethiops microstoma
GTTGAATAGTGGATGTTGACTTAAGTTTAGCTTTACAGGTTTAAGAAACAGATGTGGACTACTTGAGCACTGATGTATGTCACTTTGGATGAGAGCGTCAGCTAAATGTCGTAAATGTAAATGTAAATCTAAATCACAGGCTTTGGTGATACTTTTAATGGGAATAGAAATCTATAAAGTTTCAAGTCTTAATGAAAAAAGACACTGAAATGTGGCTAACAAAGCTTGTGACTCAGCACTGCATCATGCTAAAGAGATGCTAGGACAACATTCATTAGTCATGCTAGTTTTAGTGTTTTTCAAGGAAAGGTGACCTTGTGAGTGGAGATATAATACATTAGCTGGAGTTACGTAACACGCAGTGGAAAAAGTGTACAATCTTCTAAGGTCATGACAGTTCTTCAGTACAGCTGTTATTTAATCTGGACTGCCAGCCAAAGCCCCTGCTGCATCTCCTACTCCTGATGAAGAGTTTTAAAAGGGTCAGGCATGTTTTTTGGGACCACATTCAATGCCCTGTTTAGTTTTGACAGACAGGATCTCTGATTGAGTTCACAGCTGACATACATACCTTGAAATGCTTTCTCGGAACAGTTGTGCACACTAACCACCAATTACTGGTCGAAAATCACTTTATATGGTCTAATATCCGTTTTAAAATCACAGGCCTGCTCTTCTGATAAGTGACACTTGGAGACTCATGACCTTTGTCCTGCTATTTGCAGACGCTTGAGCGCCGGTCATCTGCTCAGTCGGTCAATCTTGATTACAGCCTCGATAGTCAGACAGATGTGACTGAGTGAAATCTAGAGATGCTTTATGTTTGGACTGTAAAAGGCTGAATGACTATTTATTGCTGTTAAGTAAATCCAGAACAAAACCTTCTAAGGTGAAATTAATCCATTCCAAAATCTTCTGTAAACTCCTCCTTAGTTGAGTCACCCTCTAACCACGGTCATAAAAGTGATATCTGTGGAACCCCATGACATATAGCCAGAGTGTCACCAGTTTCATTACAATAACTGTTTTTTAAATTGTTTTTTTCCCGAGCCCATAATCTATGGACATGTGCAAACATCCTACACTCATCATTGTCTTATAATTGGTTTTGCAGTTCTGGAAAGCTTTTTCACAGCACATGATTGTCATGGCGTGGGCCAGGATGGACACACCAGCAGGATACATTGGCTCAATGGGTTTATTGAGAATACTATTTACAGATTGCCTTAACCGATTGCACACACACAAGAGCCAAACGATGTACACAATCAGTCGGGAGGCCCTTCTCTCCAGATGAAATCTTGTCTCTCTCTCTTGTCACTCCACGCTCCGTGGAGTCCCCTTTCTGCACGAGAGACTTGAGGGTTCACGCCTGCAGGGAAACACAAGTGAAGGGAGACGCACAGCGATGAGTCCGACACACATGTGTGCCCGGTACTTGATGCTTACAACAACCTTGACTAAACAGGCTTGGGTTGCTGGCTTGGCCTCTTTACTGCCACTGGAGAGCCCATCTAAATGCCTGTGAGACAGTTCTTCCTCTTTTCCTCATTTCAGTGTAACAATGGAGACATTGTTCATGATATACTCAAATAAGAATATTATAATGTGTGTATATACAGTACTGTGCAAAAGACTTGAGCCTCTTCTTATTTCTTCTTATTTTGCTTTCAAACTTTCAGACTTATTTGTATTGTTTAATGTAGTCTTGAGAAACAGTTTGATTTCAGATGATAAGGTGGTGATCAGTTTATTGGTGGTGCGGAATGCTGAGACCTTCAGTTCCACTGCATAAAAGAATTCGCCAAATGTCATTAATGTAACATCAGTTTTAAATTTTCAAAACAATCTCTGCTTGGTCCATATGATCTATATATGAAAAGTAAACTGCAAAAAAATGCAGTTTTTTATTTGAGGTCATAAAAAACATAATTCCATCCTTTTTCATGGTTTTGGGCAGCCAATCAGCATAGAAGCATGTCAGCCTTAAAGGTACAGTAACAAAATCATGGGTGAAGAGGGGCTAAAAGAAGGTAATAACAAACTAATTCTATACATGAACCCACACAAATGTCAGAAGTGGACCATGGGATGGGGGGACTCTCTTTAAAAAAAGACCCTTTAACTCAATCTGTACTTTAGTGCTGACAACAGCACTGACAATCGGTCAGTATAGCTGATTATTTACAGAGGCTCTTGGACATTGGACATTTGCCCGTTGTGCTTGCTCGTGTTTTACTTACCACCCCCCACATTATCTGAAATGTATGTATCACTGGCTCAGGTGTAGATGAACACGCTGCACGCTGTTCTCTCTGCAGGCATGTGTGGGGACCTGCTTGTTCTCTCCACAGGCAGGTGTGGGGACCTGCTTGTTCTTCTTTGACACTGCGTGTGTGTGTGTGTGTGTGTGTGTGTGTGTGTGTGACAAGTAGTTTTTCACAGAGGGATGTGCCAAACTGCATGACGGCGCTTCGCTGCAAACTCTGCTGCACAGGGATTAGCTTAGCTGCTAGCACTAACCCTCAAGCTCGAGAGATGTAGTTGGAAAACTCCATCAGGACCCATGGCGCGTTCACACACACACACACACACACACACACACACACACACACACACACACACACACACACACGCACACACTTTGTATTACTATATTGGTATTGCTATATTTGTAAGGACATTCCATTGACTTGTGTGATGCTCAGTAATGCTACAGTTAAACCTCACCATGATGTTAAACTTAGTAACCAAAAGTGAATCTTTCGGCTCTTTCACTTTTTCAAAACAAGTTGAATTTGTGGTGAAAAACAGCATATTTCCTTTTGATCACTAACAAAATGGCCAAACTTCTACAGATTTTCCAGATTTTCCTTCCATTATGAGGGCATTTGGCCCTCACAAAGACATTAATACAAACATACACACAAACACACACACACACATACACACACACACACACACAATTTGTATTACTCCATTGTAAGGACATTCGACTGACTTGTGTAATACTGTGCATTGTTACACCTAAACCCTGACCTCAGTAACCAAAAGACAATCTTTCTGCTCCTTTAGTTTTTTCTAAAAAGAGTTGAATTTGTGGTTTTAAAAAATTGTGGTTTCCTTGTGAGGACCAGCAAAATGTCCTCTTCTACAGCTTTTTTAATATTCCTGCAATTATAAGGACATTTGCAACTCACAAAGAAATAAATACACATATGCACTGGCAAAAATCTAAGCAATGGAATGTCTGTAGCATTGGTGCCTAAATAGTAGACTCTCTGATGGAGCTTTCGCTAATTACCTGATGAGCTGAAGCAGGTGTTCTCCCAAGGCAGGGACATCTAAAAGAAAGCAGTTTTAAGGAAAAGACTTGTTTGAATGATCCCCCTTTCCTCATTTAACGGCGTTTCTAAGCTTTATTGGGAATTTATAATGAGACACGTCTTATTTATGACTGTATCATGTAATTTTGAATTGGAACTGTTTGCTCATGGCCATCATCAATACTGCATCTCTGTGGCTGGGAGGGGGAGCGCTGAGTGAGAGAGATGGCTGTGTCAGCTTTAATTGTCCTCAGGTCTGGCTAAGTATGCAACGATACAATTAAGCCATTCTCATTTTTCAGAATGATTGCCTTTCACAGACAGGGGCCTAATAGCTAGAGCAATATCAACAGCAGCACAGTGTCTCTGGTTTCAGATGGACAGTCTGAGACTCGCACTGATGACAAGGTATGTAATATATTTATGGGACAGACATAAATATAGATAAGATATAATAGCCAAAGATCTAGAGAGATTTGTCTGTAAGTTTTGTAGTTACACTGTATCAGAAGTTACTTGATATGAATGCACTACTTCAATAGTTACAGCATGCAGAAGCTTCACTGTGTAAAATGCAATATTTCAGTAGTTACTGTGTTTCAGAAGCACAGTTACATTAAATGAATGCTGTAGTTCAGAAGTTACACTATATGAGCAATTACACCATTTGAATGCAGCACTACTACTGCAATCATGTAGTAGTTACTCTATAGGTAAAGTTGTATTATATGGATTCAATTGTTCCGTAGTTGCACTACATAGATTGAATAGTTCAGTAATTACACTATAGACATAGTTACATTATATGGATTCATAATGGATACGCTATTGACGATTACTTTCTATGTATTCAGTAGTTCAGTAGTTGCACTATATGAGCAGTTACACTATAGGTCAGTACTTACATTATATGAATGCAATACTTCAGTGGTTATACAATATCAATCCAGTACTTTAGTGGTTATTCTGTAGACATTATATGTGTTCAATAGTTCAATAGTTACACTATATGAATGCAGTACTTCAGTCTGTAGTTACACTTTAGACAGGTACTTTATTATAGTCAATGAATCAGTAGTTGCACTGTATGAGCAGTTACACTATATAAATGCAGTAGTTCAGTAGTTACACTATATGCATTGTTACACTATATGGATTCAGTAGTTCAGTAGTTGCATCACATGAATAGTTACACTATACAAATGCAGTGCTTCAGTAGTTATATTATATGAATGAAGTACTTCTGCAGTTCCACAATACAAATGGTTACAGTGTTTGAATGCGATACTTCAGTAGTTACACTATGTGGGCGTGGCCTGTGACATATTATCATGCGGCTCCCGCTGAGCTTCTGTATAGTGTAAATGTGGGTCGGTTCTTGGTTGGCACCTGGCACCAGCACCAGTGTAATGAAAATCAGATATATATGCATGGTTACATTATATGGATTCAGTAGTTCAGTAGTTATACTATTTGAATGCTGTACTTCAGCAGTTATACTATAGACAGTTACATTATATGTATTCAATAGTTGCACTGTGTGAGCAGTTACACTATATGAATTCAGTAGTTATACAATATGAATGCGGTACTTCAGTGGGTTACTCTATAGACACAGTTACATTATATGTATTCAATAGTTCAGTAGTTGCATTTTATGAGCAGTTGCAGTGCATGACTACAATAGTTCAGTAGTTATGTTATATGAATGCAGTACGTCAGTAGTTACACTATAGGCATAATTACACCACTTGTATTCAATATTTCAGTAGTTACACTCTACAAATTCAGTACTTCAGTATTTACACTACAGACACAGTTACATTATGTGTGTTCAGTAGTTCTGTAGCTGCACTATATGAGCTGTCCCGATATATGAATCTAAATAAGTGGGTGTATTTCAGTTCTGAATGTATAAAATGAGTGATATTAGTATGGGCAGACCGCCAATGTGGTATTATGTTTGGGAGATTGACACATAAACACACCCACACACAAACACACACACACACACACACACACACACACACACACACACACACACACACACACCAAGTTAATGCCAAGCACTGAAGGATGGCTAAATGAGTGGCGTCAATGGCAGATGCTCCGCACACCCAGCCAAATGTGCTCCTGGTGAGTCTGGCTCTGGACAAGCAAGGCGTGTTTGGGGTGTAAACTGAGTGAGGGTGGTAGAAATTCCCCTCCATTTCCCCCATCACCCCCCACCCCAATCCCCAGCCAGATCAATTAGGGCTAGAGACAGCTTCCTGTCAAGGCAGCTCTGGATAAGTGCAGCTGAGGATTCTCAGTGGCTGTAATTTCATAAGGAGGAGGCAGAGAAAGAGAGAGAGAGAGAGAGAGAGAGAGAGAGAGAGAGAGAGAGAGAGAGAGAGAGAGAGAGAGAGAGAGAGAGAGAGAAAGGTGTCTCTATTCGGCTAACGTGATTAGGCCTGTTTCCCCGTGTGGACCAATGCGCAGGGTAATCTAAAAGAAACACCTGTGCCTCACTGAAATGCAAATAAACAGGCCGACTGAGGCACTGGGGACACGCCAATAGGATTGGAGGAGGCCCATGGTCCGAGGTGACCTCTGGGGATTTCTGGAGTGTGTCTCTCTACAACAGCGACAATGACTTCAAATGGGCTTTTATTGGCAAAAATCAGCATGGAATGTACAACATGTATTAATCTGGTGCTCACGATGGAGAGGGCAGTGGCGGTGGGGAGGGTGGGTGGAAGCTAAACAGTGAGTGAGAGAAGAGAAAGGGCTGAAATTTTATCATGCAGCACTAAACCTACCAATGTGCTTCTCCATCTAGATGCACATTGTACACAAATATATCTTTATGTACTTCTTTCAGTCTGTGTTCTTTGATTCTTAAAGCTCATTAAAGCTAAAGTACTTGATAAACCAATACATACCGTATTTGGGGACTGAACTATATATAGATCTGTGCTGGAAACACAAGGCTAACTCAGTTAATACGTTTAGATCCCCATTAGCATCATAGCATCATGAAAACACTACACACTTAGCAAAAAAATGGTTCTACATAGTACCAAAGAGTCTACACAGGAGCATTTTCAAAAAGGTTCTTCAATGTATAGGTTCCCAATCCTGGTCCTGGAGCCCCCAATGCCCTACACACTGCTCTCCTGCTCAGACACACACACTTCAACCCAGGACAGTGTTATTAATTAGCTCATAAGCTGGATCAGGTGTGCTAGTATCTGGGAAATTTTTGTAATGTGCACAGCAAGAAGGGCTCCAGGACCTGGATTAGGAATCATTGCTTTAAAGACCCCTTAACAGATTTTCAGTCATGAAAAAGAAGAAACATATATCCAAGACAATAACAGTTTATCGCATTCAGTCTTTCCTTTCAGTGTCCATGGTTTTATATAGAACCAATGCCATTACAGAACATTGTTTTTATCTATGTAATGTACTTTTATCTGTTTTTATACAGTAGATAAAAGTGTCACATAAACAAGTCCGTTAGAAACTTTCGTGACACTTCATCAAAAGCCAGTATTTGTATGGCTACATAACACATCACATATGTAAGCCTTTCATTCCAACTGACATAAACCTACAAAAGCTTTAATGAGTTTATTAAAATAAGTGTCAGATATGACAACTGACATGAAGATTTTATAAATGCTTATGTAGGTTTATGTCAGTAATATGAGCAATATTAAGTGGCATTAGCCTTGTAGCTCTGGTACAAAACTTAAGAACTTTTAGACTCCAAACTTGGCTGACCTACTACATTTGAGGTTGGGGGCAAATTGGGCATATTAGATTGATTTGGCCAAATTATTACCTCAAATGTAAATTCTATGTTTTCTACATGTGTGAGGCTGAAATGAAGACTGAATGACAGATAGTCAAAGACACAGAAGGTGTCAAGAAGCCTTGCAGACAACAGCAGTGACAAAATGCCTCATCTAAGAGACAGGGCAATCAGCACTTACCTCCATCCCGACTGTCTGAGCAGCCTCATATCGAATGAGAGGCGCCTGCCTGCCTCCTCCGGAGAGCATTAGATCAGGTACCACCAGGGCCATCTGATCTCGTCTGGTCAGCACTTGTTTCCTTCCCTCTTTCAGAAGCAAGACCCGGGGTGAGATGGTATAGTCTTGCTAAATTGAGTCTGGATGGGATTTTGTTGGCTTGAAGTCAGGTTTAAATCTTAATTTTCAGATTTTCTCCCCAAATTAGTAATGTCCACTTCCACCCACAACAGTCCCACCCAGTTCCCCCAATCACCTAACACCAACACTGGGAGAGTGATGGCAAGCATATGCTTCCTCCACGTCACGTGATCAGCATCTTTTTGTATGTAACACAACATCATCGGACATCTTAACCCTTCAAACATAGCATCACATGTTTGCGCCACATAGCCTATTTTTCATTAAAGCATACTGTTACACTACTGTGTTTAGGAGTGTTCACCTATCAACATTCAAACATGTTCTAACTGTTGAAGTAATGCTACAAGTTAATGGGGATTCTAGATTACAGTTGATACACCTTCCTTTTTACACTTTTATATTTATATATTTTTATATAAATCACACTATGCCCAAATGGTTGATGGACCAACTGCTGGACGGAGTGAGCACCGTGAAGGACACTCAAGACACACAATGAAAAAATGCAAACTCGCCAATGCATCAAAGGAACACAGGCAAATGTCACTGTTAAGCTGATTTTTTGGTTAAACGACACATACTGTCTTTATAGAGTGTTTATCATCATTCATAACTATTATGGCTCTGTAACCATAGCAACCACTACTTGTGCTGTTGTTTAATAAACATAATCCTGTCAAACAAGTCAAATGAGTAACTCCAGCATCAAGGCAAACATCGTCTCGGTGATGAGGAGATGTTTGGCTGCTCTGCAGTCAGATGGTATAGTCAGAGCAAGTACAAGAACGATTCACACCACAAGCAACAGACTGTCAGATTTTAGATTGGAACACCAGTGCACAAGCAAAACTTGTGCAGCAACATATTAGAACTGTTAAAAACTTGCTTGGAGGTGACAGCCAATGCACTAATTGGTATCAATTATGGGATATTGAATTAGGGGCCCTAGGAGGTCGAGTTTGGACAGGGGTGGTCCAGGAGCCAGGCTATATTCAGTTTTGGGGCAAGATTTCAGGCCTGATTAAAGGTAATACTTTGGGTTGTTCCAGAAGCCAGGCTGTGTTTCAGGTATGGTCAAAGGTAACACTTTGGGTTGGTTCATTCAGCTTTGGGACAAAATTTCAGGCATGACCAAAGGTAATTCCTACTACTTCAGACCACTGTGTGAAAATGATTTCGAGAGACCAATTCATACCCCCCCCAGAGTCCTCCATTCCTGCTTAGAGCTGTCTGGACTGAAGAGTTACGCCTTGCTGGGTGCAGCACACTTTGTCACGGGGAAGAAAAGAGGCGAGGCAGCGAGCTGCTATAAACATGCTTTATTGCATGTCGGAGAGGCACTTCAACAGAGTGTGGGTTTTTAATTAACTGCCCAGGTGTCAGCATTCACGCAGACGGAGACAGCAGCCGCTGCCTTTGCAGTGCCTCCTTCCATCCAGCTTAACCCCTTTAACGGCAGGTGCCTTGCTCAGTTATTAATCCCTAAGACTTATTATTCAGTTATTTTATATATTATTCAGTAACTACTATGACACATAAATAAGCGGTCTAGTTATGGGGGTGAAAAATTAAAGCGCAGGCCCACTTACGGACTCTTGCCATTAAAAGGCCTAGTGTTTTATGGTAGCTGTGCGGCAGGAAACTTTATGGGGCTGTCGCCGTTCAGGTTCAAACTGTTTCACTGAAATGATGAAAATGGGAAATTTAAATTTGCAGCTCAGGTTCCTGCTGCTTTTCTGAAGATATCACCCACAGAAGAAGAAGAGACAAAGGAGGAGTTGCAGACATTAGAATGAACCCACAGGGAGTTAGCATCGGGGGTGCAAATCTGGCCTGACAAGTGGAGGCATGGGGAAAACGGAGGCTGAAGCCTAAAAAGTAGGTGAATAAAAATACACACGCAGTTAAAGATACCATAGTGTTATGTATTTCCAAAGACTTGTAAATCAGAATTTAAAAATGTTACCTTGAAGACCAATGTACAGTACTGTGCAATAGTCTTAGGCCCCTGTGAATATAATATTTAAAAACTGTTTAGATGAGCAGCGAGTATTTTTGACACAATAATACTACTAAATATACTAAATTAAACTAAAGAGAATAAGTACAAATACCACTACACAGTAAATAGTGGTTTTATGTACTGTATATCAATGTGTTTCTTGTGGAAGTCCAGTATTACTTGTAGTTTCCATCAGAAACCTGGTTTGACTCAATCAGATCTTCATTAAATTAAATCAGGAGCTGCTGAAGGAATTTCCAAACAACGGCTGGAGGCACCGAGGAGAAATCTGGAACTGAACCTGTGTTCTCCTCACCAGCTCACAGAATATCATCAACGTTTTTTTTAGAAACCAAACAAATCTTTTTACTGCTTTCATCTTTTTACTGCTAGCAGAAAGTCACTACCACACACTGAGAAAAATTACAATTTTAAACAATTTGCATAGGTGCCTAAGACTTTTGCACAGTACTCTATGTAAATTACCTCCATATGATTGGCTGCATCACGGAGAATATGAAACGTATTATCAACAACCCAGTCAGCAATCCAGTACAATGCATTCACGTCTTACATCATACAAGCCACGCCCCCCACCACCAGGCCAGTCATTTCCAACCTCAGACCTGGAGGCTCCTATATCATGTACATTTCAGCATTTTTCTTGTTCTTCAACACAGGGAAGGCTTGCGAACCTGGCGAGTAAACACCGGTCTCAGAGTGTTTTACACCGTTTTTATTTGTTGAAATCAGATTTTACTGATATGCGTTCTATGGGTTCATTAGTTTAGATCAGGTGTGTTGAGGGCTTGAGAAACAATAAAATGTGCAAAGCAGGGACCAGGCTTGGGAACCACTAATGCACGTTATTTGCTTTTTTTTGACAATCATCTCAAATTTAGCCTGCGTAATTACAAAAAAGTGTGTTGATGTGTTTTACCAATACTGTAATATCTACTAAGGTTTCCAGTAGCAGGGCAGGAAAAGCTGAAAGCCTCTGCTAAAGTGAGGCTTTAGTACACAATGGAAGTATGTGGGAGACAGGTGGAGGATGTGATAGCGGACTTCAAAGCTGTCACGCCAAGGCGAGAGGACAGCGGCACATAAAACATTAATACAGCACTTTAAAACTTAGATTAGAAAAAGAAAACCCTTCAAAACAAGAAAGGTATTTGTAGGATGGATAACTGATCGTACAGAACCCATCACTTCAGAACTCCTGAATTATATATCCTCAGATTACTAATCTTATTTGGCCAGAAGGTATGTGTTTCTTGTGCCGGATGATGCCTCGATAATCTCTCATGAATTAAAAACAGTGGAGGCGAATGGAAACGATCAGTCAGGGTTTTTTACCTTTGTTTTATTAATGCCTCAATGTGTCACCATATCCTGGAGCCATGGATCTATTTGTAGAAGAAATTGGGGAAGAAAGTGAAGGCAAGAAAGATCCCTCATATCCCAGCCTGGGGGTTGTGGAGGGTGGAATACATCGGGGAGATATTTGTGACTGGATGGTGTCAAACGCAATAGAAGAGCCTGTGGAACAATTAAAGCAGGGAGACATTGATTAGGTGAGCACTCCAGGCTTGGTCAGGGCCGTAATTGCCGTGAGGAGGCTTTTCTTTAAAACCGCTCAGATGCCTTGGTGCCAAGAGCGGAACCTCTGAGTCGTCTGTAGCGAGAGTGCTGAGCATAATCCGCCACTGTCCTCTAAGTGTTCCTTCATGCGTTGTGTCTCACCGTGTTAGAATTCAGCAAGAAAGTGTAAAAATAACAGCTCCAAAACCCACGTTTTGGAAGCCGAGAATGGATTATCCATGGCCCAGTGGAGGCAGAACTTGGCTGTCATTCAAAAGGTCAAACAGTCAAGGGTTTGGCCTCTCCCGAAGTTTGCCGATGCCCACGCTATGACCTTTGGACCAAGTACTGTCCATGCATATGTCTCCCATGTCTTGCTTTGGGCAAGAAGTTAGCCTGATGTATCCACAGTGTCAGCAGCTTTACTCAAAACAGAAGAATAGAAGCTGCTCTGAAGTTTGTTGAATAAAAAATCTGTTTGAAGTTGAAACTCTGGATTAGATGTTTGAATTCTTAATTCCATTGTAAAAATGAAACTTTATTCAGTTGGGTTGAATTAGTTTGACTTAGAAGTCTATCTGAATTGAAAATTGTGCTGAAACCGAAGCTTTATTTTATTAGGAATTTACTGAAATTAGGAGTTTTGTAGTTTCGTTATATAAGAGGCTTTGCTGAATATGATATTTGTTGAATTAGAAATGTATTTAAATTAGAAGTTTGTTTGATTTCCAAACATTTTTTAATAAGGTGACTCAATAAATAATGTATTTGATTTAGAATCTTGTTTAAAATTAGAAATGAATTAGATGAGTTTTACTGATAGGTTTACTTAATTAGAAGTTCGTTAAATTAGAAATGTTGTTAAATTAAGTGACAAAATCCATTTGAATTTGAAGTTAAATTAGAAGTTTATTTCAACTAGGAGTTTGTTGAATTAGAAATCTTAATAAATGAGGTTACTGATGTTTGTTCTTATTAGAGGAATTTTAAAACTAAAAGTTTGTTAAATTAGAACTATTTTTCATTAGAATGTTTCTTTAATTAGAGGTGCATTTGAAACAGGTTTATAGAATTTATAAATTCAAAAGTTTGAATTAGAAGTTTGTATAATTAGTAGATTGTTAAAGTTTAAATTTGTTTGAATTAGTTTGAATTAAAGGTTTGTTTAGTTAAATGTTTTTTGACAGTTTCTAAGAAATTAGTTTGAATCGAAGTTTGATTCAATTAAAGATTGTTTGAATAAGAAAAATGGAGGTTTGTTTTAGAACTATTGAATTAAAAGTTGTTTGAGTTAGAAGTGTGTTTAATTAGAATTGCTTATTAGAAATTTGTTTAAATTAGAAGTTTGTTTAAATTAGAAGTTGGAGGATTTTGAATGAGCAGTTTGTTGGTCTGAAGCTGGTTGAAAAAGTTTGATGCATTTTTGGCCTTCATGCTTTTTGCTTAAAGCAGTTTTATGTGTGGTGGTTATTTAATCTGATTATGAAATAGTAAAAAGTGTATATTTTTTAATTGCAGTGTTGTTTCATTAAAACCCATTTAATTTATTTCCTCCAAAAGCATTCAGGGAGTTTAGTGGATGTAGCTGTCAGGCGATGTGTTTATTTTAACTCTCATACGTATGACTACACGTCTGTTTAGACAGTTTAGGAAGACTGTTAGTGAGACTGAAGTACGGAATTACATTTTCATCAGTCTACTGTTCATATTTATGCTGAATAATGTCAGGCCTGGCAGGCCTGGGCAGGATTACAGTTGGCGGCCACTAGAGGCCGTCCTATGTTGTGTTTTGGTTTTCTGAGTTTAGTTGGGGTTTTTGTTTTTGTGTCTTTTATTTTGATATCCTGAGTACACCGGGTTTGAGTTTAGTCTGAGTTATGAGTTTCAGTTGCCATGTACTCAGGAGTTAGTGTTTGTGTGGAATGATTGGTGGTTGGGGGTTACGTCTGTGTATTTAAGGAGGTATATGTTGGGTGTTCAGGTGTGGGTCAACCATTGTGTTTATGTTGTTCCCTTGCAGCTCCTTTTGATTTAAACCAGTCCTATGTCTGACCCTCGTGTCAGTTTTTGTTTTGTTTGACGTACAGAAAAGAATAAATAAAGAAAATGCATCGCATGGACTTTGAGTGGTGTATGTGCGCCCGCCATTTGTGCATGGAGAAGGGAACGACCCTTGACAAATAATGAATGCTGCTGATGTATAATTCATGCCGCTACAAACCATGCATCTGATTCATAAGTAGAAACTCTAAACCCAATCTTATAATAAATACTCAATTAAAATAACTTCGTTTGAAATGCCTTGGCATCCCATGAATACGCAAATCCTGTTTGAGCGAGGCTTTGCTCGCCGTTGATGCCGAATTTAAATTTCCTGCTGAAAAAAAAGAAGGGAGCGTTTGTCGGAGAGCCCAGAGCCTGGAATCAGATCAGACACGTTTTAATGAGCCCGGTCCGATCACGAGTCAAAAGGCTAAACATCTATGGGATGATTTTTGAAAAATCTTCTCAATCTTTCTCAACCCTAACTCCCAATTCCCTCTCTCGTCATTGCTTAACTGTATTTCTCACTTTCTTTCCCTTCTGTTCCCTTCTCTCGTTCTGTCTTTTTCTCTCTTTCTCTGTTTTTTTTGCTTCCATTCCATCACCCCCTTTTTCTATTGCTTTTTCTCTCCCTCTCTCGTATTACTTCCATTCCATCTCTCTCTCTATCCCTTTCTCTTCCATTCTATAATGACCCTTCCCATCCTTATGCCCTTTTTCTCACTCATTTCTTTCACTTCCATTCCTTCACCCCATCCTCTCTCTCTCATTTTACTTGCATTCTACCTCTCTCTTTCTCTCTTATCTCCTGTTTATTTCCCTTTTCTCACTCACTTTCTTCATCCACTTCTAGTCCCTCATCCCTTTCTCTCTCTCTGTAGTCATAACAATAAAGTAAGGTAAAGTAGCCTCATATAGTCACGCATGAACACACCATGGCACGGCATGTGAAATTCTTTCTCTGTACTTAACCCATTCACCAAGTGAATCATGGGGCTGCCACCAATGAGGGGTGGCATGGGGAGCAGTGTGTGGGGACAGTACCTTGCTCAGGCCTACCTCAGTAGTGTCACTAGCAGTCCTGGGATTCAAACCCACAACCTTCTGATTGCAGGGGTAACTCCCTAACCACTAGGCACCAGCTGCCCCACAATAAAACCACCTGCCTAATTTTGTTTAAGTCCCCCTTGTGCTGCCAAAAAAGCTCTGACCTATTGAGGCCTGGATTTTGCCAAAAGCAGCCAACTGTCTCTACTGCCCTGCCTTCTTCTCATAGTGTGTCCTGGTGCCATCTCTTCTCCATGTGTAAAAGAAAACAAGATTAATCAAACCAGGTAAGCTTATTTTATTGCTCTATGGTCCTGTTCTGATTCTCACAAGCAAGCTGTGCTGCACCGATTGGTCTGACACCTTTCCATCAAAGCCAGCATGAACTTTTGTCTATGTGCATCACTAAGCTTTCGGCGTCCATGACCCGGTCACTACTCCACCAGCTGTCCTTCCTTGGATCACTTTTGGTAGATACTGACCCCTGTATACCACAAAACCCCTATAAGACGTTTTTGGAGATGCTCCTATCCAGCCGTCTAGTCATCATAGTTTGGTCAAAGTCACTCAGATCCTTACACTCACCCATTTTCCTGCTTTCTACTCTTAGTGCCTAATATCTCCCAGCTCTTGACAGGTGTCCCTGTAAAGAGATAATCAATGTTCTTCACTTTACCTGTCAGTGGTTTTAATGTTGTGGCTAAATGGTGTATATGAAAGAACAAAAAGATCTGTCCTATCTCATAAATCCAGCTCATATTACTTTGCGACTGTCCTGTCTCAGAGTGACTCTTTAAACCCAATCGATATCCTCACCTGCAAAGGAAATGAAAACCCTATACGTCTGCCTGCTATTTATCTATTTTCTATTATTTATCACTCTTTTGGAGCTCATTATTTCTTCAGCAGTGTTATCATCCCAGCATCATGTTAGATTGCCATTGTATCTGTCGTCACCTCACAGCAGTGGTCACTAATGCTGTTCCTGGTGTAAGATCTGATGTTCTTGATGTTCCTGATCAGCCCAGCAGATCCATCTTTGCTGGCCCTTGTGGGCTTTGAAGGATGAATTTTCTGGCTTCAACAGCTTTACTCAAAACAGAAGAATGAAAGTTTGTCTGAAGTTGAAGAATGTGAAGTTTGTTGAATAAAACAACATTGAACATTAGTTCAGTAATGTCGTTAATTGAATTAGGTGCTTATTAGAATAAAACGCTTCGTTGAATGTAACGTTCTTCCAGAACTTTCCTTGGTTTTTTTGGCTTTTTGTACTGTTTTATATTCCTCCAGTTTTCCTGTCTATGTTGTTGTTTAGATTCTCCATATGCCTTTGTTTATGTGTCGGTTCCATTTAAGTATGTATTGGTCTTAGCCGCACTTTAGCCCAAACCCCCTTGTTATCCTGTTCACCTGTGATTTTGGAACTCTTCTGGTAATTTCTAGTTGTGTTGGTTCTCTTTTGTTTGATTGGTTTTCCTGTTTGTTTCTGTGGTGCTCCTGTTCTTGTTATCCGTTGGACCATCTTGTGTCTTTATTCTTTCTCATGTTATGTTTCCTAACCTCTCATTTTTGTTTGTGTGTTTATTACTTTGGCAGTAAAACTTTTGGATCCTGTGATTACATTTTTGCTTGCCTTGACCCTCGCATCATTACATTGAATTGGGAGTTTTGTTGAATTAGTTTGACTCAGAAGTCTGTTTGAATTAGAAATTGAAGCTTTGTTGGATTGGGCGTTGACTGAAATTAGGAGATTGTAAAGCTCTGTTAAATTAGACATTTGCTAAAATAAAAGTTTGTTGAATTAGAAATTTATTTGAATCAGAAGTTTGAATGACAAACATAGCTGAATTAGCTGACTGACTTAAAAATGTATTTGAATTAGAAACTTTGAGAAGTTTGTGAATTTTAGCTTTTTTAAAATTAACTATGTTTCATGAGAGGAATTTTGATGATATGTTTGTTTATTTAGAAGTTTGTTGAATTAGAAATGTTACGTTTCTTCAAGAATTGATTGTGGCCCTGGGCTCCATTGGACATCTACAGCTGGACCTTATCGGGGTGATCAGCGGAACATTCTATTCAATATTTCTCAACTTTTGCTCTACATCTGTCTTATCACAACATTTTAAAGACCACACATTGTTAAGTAACAATAGTGCTTGCTTTACTTTATACTGGAAACTAGAATTATATTTTTTGCCAAAAGAAATGTCTGAAAGTTTGTAGACACCTGCTCAGTAAAAATTATTGGAGAAATTGTAACCCCCTCAATCCCATGTCTATGCTAGAACATTGCTGTGAGAAGCTGATGGCTGTCATGTGAGCATTAGTGAGGTCAGGTATTGATGCTGTATGGACGGATCATTAGCTCAGCCCAAAGGTGTTGGCTGGAGCTCCATCTCGTGAGAGACTGTGTTCCACTGCACCACAGCCCAATACGTTTATATGTAGTAGTAGACCTTCTTTTATACAGTGAGTGAAAACTAAGAAATTGGCACACTGCCAACATGGGCGTGCAGCACAGAACTGTTCTTGGAACAGATTTTAATGAGTTAACGGGGACAAAGAGAAAGACTCTGAGTATGTCATCAGGTTGGGTTATGGCTGTTTCTTTGAAAAAATACCAGTCAGTGTTCAAGCAAGTTGGGGTTGGGGGTGGGGGGGCAGAGATCAAAGCCTCACCTTTTACCCCTCTCCTGTCTGGATCTTCCTGGTTCACTCTACATACTGGGCTAATTACACTGCTGCATGAGGATGGAGTGCAGTGGCCAGAACAGGCTTTCGTTTGATGAGCATTATGGAAAGCAATATGCCTAATTGGCCTCTCTCTTTCTCTCTCTTTCTTTCTCTCTCTCTCTCTCTCTCTCTCTTTCTCTTTCTCTTTCTCTCTCTCTCTCTCTCTCTCTCTTTCTCTTTCTCTTTCTCTCTCTCTCTTTCTCTCTCTCTCTCTCTTTCTCTTTCTCTTTCTCTCTCTCTCTCTCTCTACCTCGCTTTCTCTCTCTCTGTCTCTCTCACTTGCTCTCTTTCTTTCTCTTTTATCCTGTGTCTGTCTACCACAGAATCATGTTTCTGTCTTTCGAATGGACGGACGATTAGATGGATTGTCATGTGTAGTATGTGTGTCTGTGACTGTCTCTGAAGTGCTTTTAAACAAAAGCTCCATGTTGAAGTCTTTTGAAGCCATTTTGTTTGTTGCTTGATTGAGGTTTTTTGGTTAGATTTTAGACTTATATGACTACAAATTATGTTGCCCAACCACTACTTTCTCTCTCTCTGTTCTCTCTTTCTGCTGTTTTCTCTTTCTCTCTCTCTGTCTCTGTCTCTGTCTCTCTCTCTCTCTCTCTCTCTCTCTCTCTCTCTCTCCCTCTCTCTCACACACACATACACATGCGCATGTCTACTCGCTCACTGTGTTCATATTTTCCAGTAGCTGCTAATGCATGGACCGTTCAAACTAACCTGTAATCTCTTACTTCAGAAATTCGTGATCATCATTTTCTTTTACAAGTGCATGCCTGCATAATCACCATGCATGCTGAATTTGCATAAAATTAATGAGGTCCTGTTTTATAATGAGAAAAATAGCTTAACCCCTTAAAACCCTGAGGGCTTAAAAATGAGTCCACACTTTAGTTTCTCAGTCTTCTAGCAAAATGAATTCATTTCAACTGCATTTTTAGCTTAGTTTTCTCATTCTAAGCAAATTAAAAGTATATATTTCAGTCCATTTCATCTGAAGAGCAGCCCTGGGAACCACATGGAGTGATGGAGCAGCATCTATAGCTGTGTGCAAGTTTTGGGCACTTTTTTTTTCCCAGTATTTAGCAAATAAATAGAAATTGTGCACAAATTTTCAGAAGAAAGTGCATTATCTGAAGACAAGATGCATTTATTGTCTTTTCAAAGACCAACACTAGGAGGTTAGTAGGAGGCTTTTGAATTTTTGCCTATGACTGTGGGACACCAAGCACATCTGTGTCACACCACAGTCACAGCGCTTCCCCTTTTTGTTCCTCAAGCCAGCTGTCCACTGCAGAAGGCCTGAAGATCCAGCTGGTAATGTTTTCAGAGTCTGTTGCAGTAGAAAATGATGGAAAAGTCAAACAGGAATAACCTATGACAGATGAAGTATTTTCGCCGGAGGCGCCTGCTGTGAACTTAATTTAGCTTTTTATTTAAAACAGTGAAAAAAAAATAACACAAAAAAGAAAACCCCCCTCTCTGCCTCTAACTTGGGAAGTGAGAGTGAAAAGCGTCGGTGTGCAGGATGAAAGATGCACGCTAATGGTGATGCTCATCTCTGCCCACCGTGCCTGAAATGCACATTTACACTTCAAAGCCCTGCCGCGTGTTTGTTTAAAGAGATTCAGCCTTTTTCCTCTTTCCTCGGCACACACCCGCACGAGGAGAGCATAAGTAAATAAATAAACAAATGAATGAATGAATAAATGCAAGACAACAAATGCAAACAAAAAGGGAAAAAGAAGAAGAAAGGATGGGAAAAAAAGATGACACTCCCAAACCCCAGCTTTGAAGAGGGAAGCAGGAAAGAAAAGGAATGAAAGCTGACGCGGCTGCCTCTGATAACTCCTCATTCTGCTGGTGTCAGTCAGAGCTAAAGATCTGGGAGATTCGGGGGGCTTTCTCCTTCTCTGAACATCTGAAAGACACACATATGAATGCGTGATGGTGTCCAACATGAGTTTATTTCTACAGGGAGCCAAAGTGTCCATCAGAAGGTTGAGGAACCTTCACCTGCCTCAGCTTCACACTCTCAGTGGAACATTGGGTGATGGGAGAGATGTTGGTTTAGTGGAAAGTTCACAGTGAGTATTTCACCTTGGTTGTTAAGTTCTGTTGAGTGTGTGAGAGGAACTTTAGCACAGTGAGGATAACAGTCGAACTGGAGATGCTGTGCTCTGCCAGGGGCCAAAGACACAGACAATAAAAGACACAGACAATAAACACAGTGAGAGTGTTACATGTATGTAACATGCCAACTTGTCCAGCAGACAATCATCTCAAGTGCTGAGTAAAACCATGTCTGGGAGGTTCAAGTTTGAGTTGGGTTTGGGTTTCAAATTTAGAAGTACCAGTCCGTCTGTGATTTTATACCCATGCACTTCACTGTAAGACATGCTGTGTCCTAAACCACACATCTGCATCACCTAAATGGAAAGGTCAAAGTCAAAGTAAACATGATTGTCATCTCGGCTATATACATGCATACAGTGTACAAAAAAACACAAAGAATGCACACATATAAAAATGAACTATAGTGGGTAACCACAAACCACAAGTTCAACCCATGCCCCTCCCCGCCCACCCCCAAACACACTTTCTACCGTTGTAACCTTGAACAAGACACTTAACCCCCAGTGTCTCCAGGGGGACTGTCCCTGTAACTAATGACTGTTAGTTGCTCTGGATAAGGGGGTCGGTCAAACTTTGAACTAGAAGTAAAAATGTACATTTTAGTATAAGGGTATTTTATAGCATTCAAAAATTGTGCAAATGTTGCATTAGCTATCCAAAACAAAACATTTGAAGGCTATGCTTTATATGTGCAGCATTTCAGTATAAATATACTGTCAATCTATGAAAATCATCAGTATTCAAGCATAAGAGCTGTTGCAGTTTGAGTGGGTTTGTGAAAAGTTTTTGGGATGTAATCTCAGAAAAGATTTGACTTCTAGTGCTTTTTAGGAAAGTTGGCCAATTGATTTATCCAAATTGATCAATCAAGACCTATTTGGACATTGGCTGATTGGTTACATAAGTGAAAAATCTGATCATTTTGCCGAACTATTCCAGTAATACGCAAAACGCCAAGGAAAAGATGCTTTAAAAACATCTTGGAAAGCTAGGTGTCCTCGCACGTTTGCTGAGAAGCCCAGCTGCTTCATTTTCAGTTCAATCAGGCTGCCAATTTGCAATTCATGTATTGTGATGTTTCTCACGAAAATATTGCTTACTTAGAGAAAATGCCACTCGCTAATACCCTGTTTATTTGCATACCGGACGCAAATGGCTGACATTTGAAAAATGTTTCTGCTTGGCTAACTCCAGTACACGCACTGCCCATAGAGTTATAGGACCCACATAGTACATACAGTGATTTACCTCTACCAGTGTGGTATCTGAGTGGCTTTTATAGTGGACAAACACAATGACATTCGGGAAGCCTTAACCAGGCCTGCCGTGCATCGACGGGCCCACTAGTTTGGGTGAAATCGTTTTGATTAACTACTCATCTCTTCACTGCTTTATGCAAGGCCATTACAGGAAAACAGGCCTTGAGGGACCCGCATTGATCCCATCCTTCCGGAGTAGAAATGTCTTTATTGTATTCCAGAGGAGCACCTCCTTCATCGTCCTCGCAGTATTGACAACGGAGAACAGAGAAGCTTTCAGGGCAGCAGCTGCCCCTGCATTGATGACTTTTAGGGTGCGCAGCAAAGTGTGTGTGTGTGCGTGTGTGTGCGTGTGTGTGTGTGTGTGTGTGTTTACTTCAGGTAAATCTATGAGGCATCGTTCAGATGTAGCGATCATGCAGCCATGGATCCAGCTGGGGGACAGGATAAAGAGAATAACTTGGACCCTGATTACAACAGTATCTAGACTGTATCCTGATAGGATTTTATCCATATGCATTTATACTTTGCAAAGAACTTTATGTATTCAATACCATGCAAAAGCCTTTTAAAAACTGTTAAGATGAGCAGTGAGTGTTTATTTCATGTTAATATCACTAATTTAACTCAATAAAACTAAAAAGAGTAAATACAAATTATTTTCTACAGTAAATAGTGATTTATGTACAATATACCAAGAAATATATGTGTTTATATATGTGTCCAGTATTATTTGCAGTTTCCATCAGAAACCTGGTTTATGGTCCTGTGTATATATGTCTACATTCCCTGGGTGGGATTTAGAAGGATATGGGAATTATACAACCATCCGATGTGGTCATTGTTCTAGGATTGAGCAGAATATTTGGGTTGCTTTGCTCAAAAATGTTGCTGTTTTATTACCAATACTGTATTTGTAATTTCCCTTAGACTGAGGAGCTTTCTCTCAGCCAGCAACAAGCTAACTCCATAAGAAAATGAAGAAGAAGAAGAAGAAGAAGAAGAAGAAGAAGAAGAAGAAGAAGAAGAAGAAGAAAGTAGATTCCCTCCAACTCAAAAATATCCAGCCAATGGGGTCCAGTGGCCAGAAGCTGTCCACTCATGAAGAGGATGACCAGAACAAGCTGTACAGCTTTAGAGGAACCATCATCAATAACTTTACATCTGCAAGGTGGACCAGCAGACTAGATGTGTCAGTAAAGTGGACAGTGAATGGACTCTCTGCAGGAAACACACACACACACACACACACACACACACACACACACACTCAGTCCATGCCACTCCCATATCAGTGTCCCTTCTGTGGACAATGGTCCCCCATCCAAATCACTCCCCACTTGTGGTCCTGAGGGGTTCCTGCCCATTGATGAACAAAGGTCTGCGAAATTAAAAAGTGTCACAGTCCCGCGCTGTGGCCACCAGAGGGCACCTCTGAGAGGGATTGGGAACTCCCTCCAAACCGGACTGGACA
>JBBJLS010000115.1:85877-97443 GCA_037577275.1 Bryconaethiops microstoma
ACACACACACACAGACAGACACACACACACACACACACACACACACACACACACACAGTTCTCCTATCCATGAGGGGAAGATCTAGGAGGCTGTGAGGCTGGAGTGTAGTGTTGCTCAGATGACCGGCTCAGGAATCTCCATGGCTGAGGTGTTTCATAGCTCTGATGTCCAGCCCAGAAACTGCAGCCACAAAATATAATTGTTCCGACAACTAGCCCAGGAAGCCTTGTGGTTGCAATGTACTGGTGCCCAAGTGGCCTCCTCAGGAGGCTACATAGTGGAGTATCCCTAATGACAGGGTAAATGCTTCAGGCACTTTTTCATAGGCCTACAGGAACCATGCTGTAACTAAACTGCACTGCAATGGCACAGACGTTGTAGCACACTTAGATTTTCTTAGTAATAGTGATTCTGACATGCTGACAGCACAATTCTCTCCCCACAGTTTATGGCTGTTTTATGGTCTCAAAACCACGTCCATGGATTCGAACCATCGAAAGGTTTCTCTGTCAGAGCTGCTGTTGTTGTGGTGGTCGGTTATTGTTTACGATCTTTTTGAGTTTTTACATTTTTATCAGCATTGTTTAGCCCAGTGATGAAAATCTAACCCAGCTAACTTGTTAGCAAAGACCTTCATGTTTCTCACAGTGTTTGAATACTCCCATTGAAATTTATCTTCATAAAAAAAGCTCAGCAGCAGCTCACTTGTTGTCCTGCCATCATGCAGAGCCGTGACAGGTCAGGTATGGGATGCTTTTTTGTAACGGAAAAACATTTGTTTGTGTGGCTGTTTGTAATTGAGTCAATTGGGAGCCTTAAATATTTGATTAGATTAGTACAAAACCAATGAAATGCAGTTAGCATTTAACTAGAAGTGCAGAGTAATAGTATTTTTTACAAAAATGTTTACAAAAAATATTTTTGCAGATATTAGAATGAAAGTAACATATAAAATAAATGTCCATGTATACACTAAAATATGCCAATATATTCCATGAAACAGATGTTGAATGATAATATATTCACCAATTATTTTACTGAATAGAGTATTTGAAAGACTCAGTGACAGAGAGGTAGTTGTGCATAAGTGGAGGTGGTACAGTTTGAACAGATTTTGTGCATATTGGCACAAAAGTTTAGGTAAAGCATCTCAATTTCTAAAAATATAAATGAATAATTATAGTTATGCTTTAAAGTGAAATATCATATTTTGGGAACCCATTAAGCTCTGTGAGTATTGCCTCCACCTGTTCATTGGCAAAGATATTCCAAAGAAAAAACATGACACTGTCTGCTTCCCTGATCTACACCAGAGACTGCATTAAAGTGTGGGGATCCATTATACCCCACTCTGCTCTTCAGTGAAATCCAATAACTGACATTCAGACAGACAGGAGAGGGCAGGACAAATAAAGACACTTCAAGAAACAAAGCTTAAAACAAAAATGACAGACTTGCCACTCAGATTTCATGCAATTCTTCTTTAACTGGAGCATTTAGGAGTCAAACATAGACCTGAATGGCAGTTTATATTTCAGTGCTAACAAAGAAAATGCCATAGTAATAAATGGGGCTGACTGTCATTTTCCGCATTTATAATAATATAAAATCAGTTTTAAGTGTTACAGGAGACTAATGTGCTGTAAAAGACATTTTAGATTTAGGGTAATGAACAGAGATGGAGGCGATTTAAAAATGCGTGAGAAATGTTGTGAGTTTTTGGTTGTACAGACCATGAAACGAATGGTCAGTTTAGTAAGATCCTGGAAAAATGACTATATTATTTTTTGTTTTTCTTGATTTATTTTCATTTTTTAATAAAGACGGGCCTCGACATAGTGAACTTCAGAGATTAAAACATACACTATAACATGACAGATAGAGTGAATAGCCTTGATTATCTCATTACAGTGGCACCTGTCAAGGGGTGGGAGATATTAGGCAGTACGTAAATGGTCAGTTCTTGAATTCGATGTGTTGGAAGCAGGAAAAATGGGCAAATGTAAGGATTTGAGTGTCTTTGATTTAGACCAAACTGTGATGTCTAGACGGCTGGATCGGAGCATCTCGAAAACAGCAGGTCTTATAGGGGATTCCTGGTATGCAGTGGTCAGTAACTACCAAAAATGGCCCAAGGAAGGACAACCAGTAACAGAGACGGGTGCTCGAGGCTTTTTAATGCAAGTGGGAAGCAAAGGCTTTTTCATCTGATCTGTTCCCACAGAAGAGCTATTGTGGCACAAACTGCTGAAAAAATTCACACTGACTTTGATAGAAAGACACACAGTGCAGCACAGTTAGCTATATATGATGCTGTGTAGCTGGAGACCAGTCCGTGTGCTCATGTTGACCCTTGTCCACCAGTGAAAGACACTTAAATGGACATCTGAGGATCAGAACTGGATCTGATACGCTGCAAACACTGCTCAGGAACAGTTTGAGGTGCATCACAAAGAGTTCAAAGAGTGCTGACTTGGCCTCCAGACTCCCCAGATATCAATCCAATCTAGCATCTGTGAGAAATAATGGACAAACAAAGTAATCACATGTGAACGCACCACTTCACACAAAAAAGTGCGCTGTGAAAAATGTGAAATTGTTTCTCTGCATTTAACCCATTCACCAAGTGAAGCAGGGGGCTGCCACCAACGAGGGGCACCCAGGTAGCAGTGTGTGGGGATGGTACCTTGCTCAAGGGATACCTTAATGATGACACTAGCAGTTGGGTTTGGAACCTACAGCCATCTGATTACAGGGACTGCGCCCAAACCACTAGGCCACCAGCCGTCCCTAAAGGATCTGTTGCTAACCTCTTGCTGCCAGATACAACAGCACACCTTCAGAGATGTGCAGTCCATACCTTGATGGGTCATGTGGTTTTAATATTATGGTTGATTGGTGTATCTCATTTGACACATAACTCAAACCTGTATATTTAAGATATACACATATTCTTGCATTTACATTGTGTAGCAAAGCCAGAAATTGAGCTCCAAATACATAACGATGCAAGGACCATTGAAGCACAATTGGATATAAATTCACATGCATACTGTAAGATATTCATCCAAAGTATAATTACACCACATTTCATCACTTTAAAGAACACAGCACATGTTCTGGGGTGTTTCCTTATCACACTAAATGAAGGTACGTGTGTTACGAGTAAGTTAAGAGTAGATTTCAGATTGAGGTCCTTCATCAGTAGCATAGCACATTGATTAGCCTTCACTTTTAGCCATGTCTACTAGACCGCATGGGGAAGCTCCGTCATCTGAAATGTTGTGTTTTGTACGATCAAAGAGCAAGGAGTAAAAAGAGGGAGCTGGAAAAGTCAAGATCAATCTGACTCCCCGCCTCTCTCTCTCTCTCTCTCTCTCTCTCGCTCTCTCACTGTCTTTTCCTCACTTCTGTCCTTCATTGGCTTCATCTCCGTCCATCTGGCTGTAGTTGTGTGTGTTGTTTCTTCAGTCTTGGGCAAGAGAACGGCAGTGGCTGTGGGCATAAAACTGTGGCCCAGAGATAAAGAGAACGAGCAAGAGAGACAAAGAGAGAGAGACAGCTAAATGAGTTTACTCCACTTTATTGCTGAGGCAGACTTGATGGCCACTCAGTCCCTCAAAAGCCTCTCTACATGAGAGGGGGGTGGAAGGGTTGAGAAAGAAAGTGATAGAGAGAAAGAAGAAGAGATAGAAAGAGAGAACCCAGAAAAACAGGGAGTGGAAAGAAAGAAAGAAAGAAAGAAAGAAAGTGAGAGATAAGAAACAGAATAGAGAGACATGAAAGGGAGGTAGAGATAGAGGGAAGGCAGAGTGAGAAGAAGAGAGAGAGAGAAGAAAGAAGAAAGAAAGCGAGAGATTGGGAGAGAGAGAGAGTCAGAGAGAGAGAGAGAGAGAGAGAGAATGTTGAAACTTCTTGAGCTCACACACAAAGAGGCCCTCGAGCACTGGTGGAAACACCAGTACATCCACCCGTAGGCTCTGCCACTCTGATTTTCCTGTAATAAATCTGCTCTTCAGTCACTGGAACGCATCTCTATTTGTCCAGCAATCTTCCTTTTACACGCACTCGGCAGCATGCCACAATATTTCTGTCTATTTTAGCCGAGAACGTCACAGTGAAGCCAAAGCCTCATTCTTTACAAGAATTAACAGCTGTATCTTTTAATCACACTGTTAAATTAGGTTATATCATTAAAAAAATACACCTTTTTCAATATAAACCAATGCTTCATTATGAATGAACATTTAAAAAGCGCATAATCATTAACATCAAGAAACACTTCATGTATCAGCAGTGGTACAATAAAAAGCCCAGAGGAACATTTAATAGCTCAGATGTTCTTTGATGTCTCAGGGGACTTAATGGTGATTCTTCTGATTTCCTTAAGAGAAATAGCATTAGACAATAAGGAGACATTTTAAACATTTTCATACTCTTAGTTGAGAATTCATATCAAGATTCTTTTCACAGATAAACATATTCCAATCCTTATTCCAAACCTTGGTGAAAGAGTTAATGCAGGCTCCCTTGGTTTTAGGAGGGTGGATGGAGAGCAGGGTCTGGCTGTGTAGGAATGATCCAGGAGCTGTGCCTCTATTAGCCTCGTGCTGTAATGAGTTCAGCCTCAGTGGATTCAATCATGTCCTGCTGATCCTCTCTGAGGAACATGCAAATTGTCAATCTCTCTGAATTGTCAATCTTTCTCTCTTTCTTTTCATTTTCCTCCAAATGTTCCCTCCTTTCTTTATCCACCATCCTGTCCCAGAGTCATGTTTAGGTCATGCTAACAGTTTTGATGTCACACACTTTCCCCATGAAGGCCTTTCACTTTTAACATAGCATAGGTGTTTAGTTAGAGACTAAACAAACATGTCTCATAGTTGACAGCATAGAGGCATCTGTGAAAGAGATAAATAAACATTATTAACATTTTCAGTGAAGCTTTCATTCAGTGAACCCAGGGCATCATAAATATGCTAATAATACAAAAAGTAATCAAGATTTATCCTGTTTTCACACCTAGTTTGTTTGCTCAAGGTTTTGGTGACATTGTAGCTTTCCGTCTTGGTGGGTGTTCTTTAAATGTGCAGGGATTCATTAAAAGACCTGCGTTACTTTCAGGTTTGCCTGAAAAATAAATATCATTTTATAAAAGCCAGATCTCCTCCCATAAATTCATATTAGAAGTGTATTATCTTACCCATTCTGGTGTATTTAAATTCAATAAGAGATGCTTAATGTCTACATCACAGTAGGTGCAAGAGATTGATCTTTGCTTCTTTAGGATCACTTTGTTTAATTACAGGCCAGTTGGTCTCCACATTTGTGTAATGGTCTAAGCTTTGGCCCTATCAATTCAATTCCATAATAGAATTAGGGGTTAGCATCCTCCTCCAAGCATGTTGAGCTGTTCAATGGTGTTTTGTTAGTGACAGTATGAAAAGACGTGGTGGCACTTCATGTTGTGGGAGAGTCCTAGCTAATAGGTTGAGCTAAACTCAATAAAGTTGGACAAAAACGGGAAAAAAATAGCAAAAAGAAGAAAAAGCCTCAGTTTCAACAGAACCAATTTGAGGCCCTTAGTTTTTGGTGGTCAGTTGTTTGGTGAGAACCTGGGTTTCGGTGGAGGGCTTACACTTGTCTGAACAAACTGAACTAAAGGAAAAGTTCGATGGGTATCCAAAAAAGGTAGCTCACTGTTGCAAATCTAGTTACAAACTAGTTCACCTAACTAGCATTAGTCATTCACCGAAGTGTCCATTCCCTTCAAAACCACATCAGAACGGGGCTGATTTTTCAGAGAAGAATGAGGTGATAGTTCTGTGCAGTTTTACTGTTGACTGGGGAAACTCGAGTAGAGCCAAGATTTGATGAGCTGATAGGTAGCATCATAAAACAATGTGACTATCAGAAATGGGTGCGGCTAAAAGGGAAAAATGGATGTCCACATACTTTTGGACATGTAGTCCGTCATTTTCTTCTAGTTATTCAAATAACTGTAGAGAGATAATGAGGCATCGTGTGATATAATCAATCCTACTAGCAGCATTAAATTCCATTACAGAATTGCACTGAATTTAAGGAAAGCTTTAGTACCTCCAGACTAAATTTGCAAGGTGAAGGAATTATTTTTTTAATTACATATTAATCTATAATCTTAGCTTAACAGAAAACTTCAATATCTTTATTTGTGGGTATATGTGGAATAGCTGTTCCATACTTTTTGAAGGCTTGAATATAGATAATTGAGTAAATATTGACAGATGATTTCCAGTTTTCTCCCGTTTCCCTGAATGCTGTGAAATGTGTAAACACACGACTAAAGATAAAGATGAAAAGTTCAGCATTTGTAGCTGCTTTCCTAAAGGTTAATATATTTTTTGTATCATAAGATCCTCCATTAAAGCCTTGGCAATCCTGGATTAGTATCTATTTATACTTTGTACCCGTGATCACAAGCCATAATGTGCTAGACTGGAGAGATATTACAGATGTAAATGATTAAAACATGCTCCAGCAGTGGGCTTGGTGTCAGAAAAAGAGCCAGAGTCAGTCTCAGGATTCATTTCAGTCAGATGCTGACAGCGCAGAATCCACAGTCATTGTAAAGTAACTTACACAGAGTGCTGAAAACAGGTCAAGTCAGTTCAACACAACATTTCTCGCTATTCATTAAGAGGTTGCCAACTTTGTAACAATTGATATCATAGGTTTGTGACTTTTTCACATAAGGAATAACAGTTTTGCACATTCCATAAAGATATTCCCCTTGAAAATAAATTCCAAACAGGGTCTGGTCCAGAGTAAAATCACTGAGGAAATAAATAGGGGGCCCATATTGGCACAGCATGGGTTATGCATACAGATAAAAAAGGACATAAAACATGTACATTTTTCATACTATTTGACATATTTCCACCAAATATGATCAGTGTGGTTTGTTCCCACATAGTCTTTTAAGTGGGAAGAAAATGTGAATTGTAAAATTAAAGAGGCTGTCAACTTTTACTTTTACATTTACAGTCATTTGGCAGATTCTATGCACAACAAAACTACAATTTTTTCATATTGCAGACATAAGTGTAGTGCTAGGAGTCTTGCCTCTTATTGGTGTACTCCAGTCCAATTTATTTTCTTCATTTATTTACATTTAGCCATAGTGTCGTACATAAATGTTCTACTAATTACAAAGTAATTAGTAGAACATTCATTTCTACTTGCATTAGCCTGGTGGCCACATTTACCACCAGGTTTATGACAGTCACATTTGTTGAATGTAACTTTACTTTGGTAATTCAATATTCTACACAGATTAAACATTCTGCCAGAAAATTAAAGCAAGAAAAAGTTCTGTTGTCTTGGATATGTCACCATACAAAATGTCAACTGAAACATGGTGTTATTGGGTAGGGATATGCTGTTCTTGCTTTCTTATCCATTTCAATTAGCATTTTGAATCATGAATTTCTTTTAAATTCTTATTTATTGGTCAAAAATCTCATGTTATGCGATTATTAAGCGGAGTGTGAATTAGCAACAAAGTCGCCAGACCATTTTCGAGTAGTATAGCAAGATGACAGGCACACATAGTCACTACATTCACTTGGGTTGCCTATGTCAGGAACTGCTACTGATGCTAGTCATAATTTCACAAAGTGTTCTCTGAGGTGGAGGGTACAGAAATTCAAACAGAAGGTGCATACATTTGTATTCCAGTAGATCCAGGACAAGAAAAATATCTCCTGGCATGTACATAATCTGACTTGACCCTATCTGACCCTAGTCCGTGTCACTGCCGGACATTCCCCTGCAAATATCCCCATAGTCTGGAAGGTGATACCGATATTTCCTATCCACCATTTTTCCTGACTGACCTCCAATTCATCCCATTGACCTGAGCCCTGTAAGAGTTATCAACAGAAACGGATTCCCAGTACCAGTTCACTTTGGTTTGTTTGGAGGGCAGCCATATCAATTCTGTTTAAATATCATGTGGCTCTGATCAATTATGGTAATTCTCAATGTGAGACCTAAGCAAAGGAATAATCTTAGAGGAGCTGGTGAAAATAAGAGATGCCTATCCATACAAATGAATGACCCAGTTCTGACAATGTTGGCAGAAAAAGTAATTAAGCATTAAATGTAATCCCAATTAATCACAATTCAACAATAAGTGGAATTCTCTGAAATGGAGCAAACCAGCAGGATTGCTAAAATATACAGTGGTGCTAGAAGGTTTCCTTTAGAGTTCCGTTAATTGCTACATGAGTCATATGATCAAAAATGTGATCAGGTTCATTTAAGTCATAGCATTGGATAAAAGGTTGGTCACCACACACAGGCACACCATGTCTCAATGGTCATTCTTGTGAATCTCAAAAAAGCAGCCGTCAATACAACACTATTTCTAAAGAATTTGGATGTAACCAGGTCAGTATGGGGCAAATTAGGTACAAACAGAAAAAAAATCAACACCAACCCTGCCCAGTGTTTATAAGGCCTCCATTGGTCTAAAACTAAAAGAATAGTGGATATGGAGCAATAGCTGGGAAAAGCAACTACCCTCTGGAAAGAACACTGGTGCCTGGTAAGAGTACTTAAAGACCATTTGGATCAGAAGTGTCCAGCTTTGGTCTTGGATGGAAAGTTTCCAGCACAGTTTGGTAGTTCCCCATCTCAAACATCCTCTCTAAACCCAGCAATTAGCAGGTGAGTTGAACAAGGTGTGTTTGAGCTTGGTAATCACCAAAATGTGCTGAACACCAGCCTCCCAGGGCTGGAGTTGAGCACCTCTGACTTAGATGACTCAGAAGACTCTGTGGACTAAAAAGGCAAAAATACAACTTTATAGCCTAATGAGAAATGTTTGGAATTTCAGCATAAGAACCTGCTGTAAAACATGGTGGTGGCAGTATCAAGGTTTGTAGCCACTGGGCCAGATCAGCATGCCGTTTTTTGAATGTTGTATAAATTTTTGACTGCATCAAGAAACTCCATTTGAGAATGCCAGGGCATCCATTTATGAACTGAAGGTCACCTAAAAGTGGGTCTTACATGCAAGATAATGACCCAAAGGACCAAGTCAGTCTACCAAAGAATGACTGAAGTAAAACAAATATCCTGTTGGATGGCCAGTTCAGTACAAGTGCAATGGCACAAAAAAAAAGGCCACAAACATCACTGAATTAAAGCAGTTCTGCACTGAGGATATTTATATTGATTTGACTGTCATAATTTTTTTTAAACAATGTAAACAGCAGCAAGTATTTTTGAATTGTGCAAAAAATAATTAAAAAGTAGCAAAAATTAGGGACAAAAATTAGAGGTTTTTGTTCAGATAGGCAATGATATATATATATAGAACTAACTGAAATAACATGAACTAAAATGTTCTGAGCGCCTACTTGATAAATGCTGTAGTTTGAATACAAAGGAATCAGCAGGTCACAGGCAGGACATAGGGGAAGACGCATGTTGTCAGACAGAGCCCTCTTTTTCCATGGTGTAAAATATTGAAGAAGGTGCTAGTGGAGCAGGGGCTGTCTGGTGTATGGCAATTAGGAATGATGAATAGGTAAGTCATCAAATGTATCCTGAATAATTGATTAAAAAAAAAGAAACATCAGATGTAGGAATCCAAAGCACAGACCATCAGTGTCAGTAGTGATGTATAGAAGGCAACCTGGAAGTCCATTTCCTCACCGGTCCGCTGGGACACCAGCGGAACAACAAGCCATTGTGAATAAAACGAGAGTAGCTACTGAAAGGGCAAAGGAACAGGACTGCACTCATTCTCTCTCTCTTTCCCTTTTGGACACTGAGCCACTTTCCCTTCTCTTTTTTCAGGACTTTGTTTCAATCTGTAATCAGAACAGCCAGAAGGATAAGTTATTCATCAAAGTTCCAGAAGCTATCATGTAATGTTTTCCTAGTCTTTCCCCTGTTTTTTGGATTTTTATACTGTTTTGTCTTCCCCCTGTTTTCGTGTGTATGTTGCTGTTTACATTCTCCATGTCCCTTTGTTTATGTGTCTGTTCCATGTGAGAATATTTTGGTCCTGACCGGCGCTTTTAGCCCCGTTCCCTATATATATATATGTGTGTGTGTATAGATTAACACTTAGCAACGATAAAAAATAGTGTATTGTGCACTTTTATTATTAAAGTACTGCTATATGAACAAAAGTGCAATAACATTTGGTTTGCAAACACTTTAAACAAACATGATGCTTTTTAACAGCGGTGTTCCCTTTAACACAGTTACACAGTTACAAATATCTCTGTAAATCTCAACTTAAACATTAATGTAATAAAATGAAAAACCAAACCAAAGCTATTTGCCACTGCCAAGGCATAGTGTCCAGTGTCCAGAGTCCAGTGCATGGGGAGCAGAACCATTGTAGCAGCTGCGAAGGGGGACCTACTCCATATGTAATTCTATGCATCAGAATGCCGTGTCACTAAAAACTAGCGTTAACACACAAATATATATATACATACCCTGTATATCCCCTGGTTTAAGTTGTGTTGGGTGGATTCTTCTGGTAACGTTCTTGTAAAAACTCTTGGTCCATGTCGCTCGTGTTTTTGTTAAACTTGTTTTCAAACTTCTTTATTTTAATAATGTTTCTATTTAACCCTGGGCCCCTCATTTCGTTTGTGTTCTTTCTTGCATTAAACCTTCTGGATCCTGTGATTCTCTCCTGCCTGCCTCGACCCTCACTCATTACATAAGGCTTGGTGACTGGACACAGCCATGAAGCACAAATGTTATGAAACATTAACAAAGACACTGGACAGTAATTGTGATGTTTTACACACCTATGACTCACTTTGATGTACTTGCTTTGCAGTGGTTCCTGCTTGCAGAGTGTGCCATTAGTCAGCTGCCCCGGGCATGGAAACTGCCACGCAGAGTGTGTTGTTCAGATTAAGCCGTTTACGGACCAGATACAGAGAAATGCAAACGGGAACATTCTCGTCACTGTAATTCCTCACAAATGACTCAGACTGTGTGGTCATATGAAGGTCAGAACAGGCAGACTGGCAGTTTTCGCGCTAAAACATCATTTGAAGGGTCCATACGATAGAAAAATTAATATCCCATCCTTTTTTCAGATGTTTTTCAGCCTGGGCTTATTTTTAAATAAAGGCCAATACAGGACAACTCATAAAAGGGTTCATTTACATATATTGGTCCTAAAGGCACAGTAAGTCCTTTCTGCAAGCCTCCTATTGGCCATTCCGCCAGTGGAATGAGATTCGTTTGGATTTGTAGTAATCAAATAAAATAATGTAATTCCAAACATAATTAGAATGTAACTAAAATATCTTCTTCAAAAATCTAATTTAATTAAAATTATTAAAGTGCAAGGCTGAACTGAGGGACCTCCAAAATAGATTGCATTTAATGGCTGCCATGAAAAAAAGGGCAAAACAGGGTGGTGGTGGCCTAGTGGTAGGATACTTGCCTCGGGACCAAGAGGTCATGTGTTCGAATCCTACCTTCAGCACCACCACTGGGTTCCTGAGCAAGACCCTTAACCCCAAGTTGCTCCAGGGA
>JBBJLS010000115.1:114911-125070 GCA_037577275.1 Bryconaethiops microstoma
TTACTTGATTGGTGCCTGTGGTTTAATAAAAACCGCATGCAAGTCTATTGCAAATCTAATATTACTCGTAATTCAAAAAGTTGATGTGACTGAAAAAAACTGAAAGCAGATCTGAAATCAGCATGAAAAATTTGTTTAGAAAATTATTACAAACAGTAGCAGGCTGTAAACATATGGGGTAAGGTAAAGTGCAAACACAAGGTTATCAATACACAGTTAACACCTGGGATAAATGACAAGAGGGAGAGGCAACAAACCAGACACAGGTGGGGAGGGTCAAGGAAGAGACACTAACCAAAAGAACAACAAAAGCACATGGGACAGACATGACTGACTAGACTGGGGCAGGGACAGAAAAGGGCAAGGACAGACTGGGAATACTCTGACATTACCAGCAGTATTTAGAACAACAGTCAACACCCCTCACCATAACCCTTCAGCACTTTTATATCACTTGTAATGATTTTAAATATGAATAAAATTCCCCAAGCTTCAGCTTTCCATTTCATTAACTTGCATCCCTTTTTGCTTATGGCGGGTTCTCGTTCCTGTTTTTTTTTTTTTTTTTTAATTGATAGTCTAGAGATTTTGCTGTTTTTGTAGGGTTGCCAGGTCCAGCAAACTTCTCCAACTCAAAGTCTGCTTAAAAGTCGCCCACCATATAATGAAAGTTTATAATCTCCCACGGCTGCATTTTCAGACTAGCCCGATTTGGCTCAAGAACTGTGAGTCTGGTAACGCTGACGGCGGGTGTGTGTGCTGTAGCAAATACTCCACAGCATAATCAATGGAAGGAGAAAGCGTGCAATTCTACATCACCGCCTCTTTTGTGGGCACTCACCTGCTGTGCTCTGATCGGATCACAACATGTTTTACATCCATATGTGTGCAAATCTCACATATGAATGGAAAGAAAATATCAAGAATCTTAAGAGGTCCAATAAAGATGGAAAGGAGAAGACGAAAACCTTCAGAGAAGGCCTAATGACTTCTGGATTACAAAAATATAAATGTCTCTGTTCATTTTATTCAATAGAATCATGTTTTTGTTTAAACTACATTTTAAACACTGTTTTGTTAGAAACAATCATACATTCATAAAATGTTCAATGGAAACCTATCCATTCAGATTTCCCATTGGTGAGGCCTTTAGGCACTGGACTGAAGTCCTACCACATTAGATTAACCACCAATACAATCAGTTGAATCAACCGACTATCATGCTTTGATGGGCGGGGCCAAATTTGAGAAGGAAACATCACTCTACGCCTTTAGGAAGTTCTAGATACATCACTGACTATGAATGCAACAAGCAGCTCTACACCAGCAGTCTTTACCGAAGGAGTCGCTCCAGAAATGTGGCATTCAAGCTCAAATATGTGTTCAAAGGTCTGCTTTCACAGTTAGCTTTTACAAGCTTCAGATATTTAATTCTATTACCCAAAAAATTACATACACAATGTTCTTAGATTTGGACTAAAAGATGCTTAGAATCCTATTGGTGTTAGCAATTACACTATTTTACCCTATTTACACTAATGTTTTTCCCTATTTTATTATTGTGTTTTGATATTTATGACCCAAACTAAAGGCCTACAAGATAAGGCCTCTCCCCACACTTGAATACACTCAAAACATAACTATGCCACAAAGGTTTCATTGCACAGTACACAGAAGAACCACTTATGGTTCACTAAAAAAAATCAGTGAATGGTAGTTTGGAGAACAATTTTTGTATGAAGAACCTTTATAAAATGTTAAGAGCCTTAATTTGGTTCTTTAAACTTTTCTGTTTATTCTAAGTCTCAGATTTATTTTTCAAACATTGTTCACCGAGGAGCCAAAAGTGGTTCTTCTGTGGTGTCACACAGAATCCTCTTTGCGGCAACTTCTTTTCAAGAGTCTTTTTTCTTTTACAGGTTGGTTTGTATGGTAAAGGTTATGCCCATGCGTGTTCTTCCGTGTTGTAATGATTTGGCTAGAGCTTAAAAGCTGAAGCATGACCTTTTGTTCAGACTGAGAAAATGGTAGAAAGTGATCAGAAGTGGAATATTCAGAAAGTGTTTCCTGCACAGCTTTTGACACTTTTACACTTGCGATCTGAAAAAGTAATTTCTTACAGGTCTTCCTCCTCGTTTCTCTTAGTGGTGGTACATGAACTCTTCTAGTCAAACATTCTTTTATGATATAATATTAAAGGATTAATATTAAAGCAAACCAGAAACTAATTCTGACTCCTTTTTGAATTAAGGTTATACATCTGCCTACAGCAGTTTAGCACCACCCGTTCATGCTGAAGTTATAAGGAGTAGTTCAGGACTGCTTTTTGATAAGAATGGGAGAGCCAGTCACATTTGTTAGATTTATATACATCAGTCTTATAGGCACAAAAGCAAAAATAGTCTTTCATTATAAATAATAATAAGCATAAATGAATGCAAAATGAATTTATGGCTGTTTTGATACATAATACGCACAAGAAAAAAATATTGTAGGAATTGTAGGAATGTAGTAATTAAAACACAGGCTACTATATAATATGTCCAACGAAGTGCCACTGGAGAATCAGTCATGTGGGCAGAATTCCATAATGGACTAATTTCACACTATATGTTAAAACTATTTTATGTCATAAGCAGCGCCCTCTAGAGGAAGTAGGGAGCCATTTTAGATTCAGACAAATGTATGACTAACAAACTACTTGTTGAAGAAAGGGAAAAAGGCTGGATTGGTGTCGTTATCAGTTGACACTCAAGGTCGTCGTATCGGAATCCAACGTAAAGTGGTATCGCACCACGCTTAGATGTAAAAGTCTGGTGAATGTTTGCAAATTCAATTAACTCAATACAGTAGTGTGTTATTTGAACCAGATGCCATTTTAACCCATTTAATTATTAGAGTTCTGTCACATTTTACTCTACATTAGATTGTTCCTCTGCTAGAGAATAAAATCATTTTTTTTTTTATTGATGGCTACATTAGTCTGTGGAGTTGTACATCAATATCGGTTGAAAGAAGTGATCCGGCCGCTTCTGCTTTCTGGAAATTTGAAAAAAAAAAAGAGAAAACTCTGATGAATGTCCGAATTAGAATTGATTTTATAATTTTAGGACCAGCTCTAGTTTCATTAGGCAGGCTTTGAGGTAAAAATAGGCTTCTCAGAGCACAGAGAGAGAGAGAGAGAGAGAGAGAGAGAGAGAGAGAGAGAGAGAGAGAGAGAGAGAGAGAGAGAGAGAGAGAGAGAACGAGAGCGCGAAAGCAGATCTAATATCAGAAAATATGTTTGCCTTCTTGTTTCTTTTCTTTTTTCACTCGCGCTTCTTTCATCATGCAATCACACTCTATTAAAAGCAGGATCAGGATTAAAAAAGGGGTTTGGCTAAGCGGAGACTTGAGCGTGATACATTATGAATATGTGTCATCATTTATTTAACCGTGGAAGAATAAATAAATAAATAAAAACACTGCTGAACATGAACACCCTCTGAACACCAACGTTGGCAATCCAGCAGCGTTAAAGATGCCACCCTGTTGTTTCTTTGTGATCTTCACAGTTCAGTTTATCTGCTAGACTGACCTCAGTTCAGTTATGGTGCTGCTGAATTACAGTGAGTTGCCCCTTAGCCTGGGTTTAATGTCAAGAAGGTTAAAAGTTACTGGCCTCAGTGATCTTCATTCTCCCTGGAAAAAAACCTTAAATGCTGCAAACTGCACATCTTCTGGTCAGCTCTACAGTACAAAATGATGTTGAAAGTGACTTAAGTATCAGTTTGTAGCCTGAATAACTGAAAATCATTACTAGGTGAAAAAGAAAACTGCTTTATTTTTGGAGTTTTAGAGCAGAGTGAAGCACCAGTTAGATGAACTGACCATATAAATGTAAAACTGACAGGCTGTGTGAGTGTGAGTGTGAGTATGTGTGTGTGTGTGTGTGTGTGTGTGTGTGTGTCGCACTGGGCTGGCAGGGGCTCACAGGTAGATTATATAGTGTGTGTGAGATTTGAGCAGCATTACTCTGTACATGTGTAATCCTAAACACTGTTTACACACCAATACTGCAGGAATCCTCTTACCTCTTTACACCGGGGCTACACACACACACACACACACACACACACACACACACACACACACACACACACTGCTGTTTTATATTCTTTTTCTGTATTCCCTCCTGTCTCTTATTGTGAGGGTGCATCTCTTTCTCATATTTGGTTTCTTACTTTCTGTTTCTCGCTGTCCGTTGCTGTTACTCATTCTTTTCTCTTATGTACCTTTGCAGCCCTCTTTCTCTATCTGTGTGTGTGTGTGTGTGTGTGTGTGTGTGTGTGTGTGTGTGTGTGTGTGTGGGGGTATTGAGTACGAAGAGTGGACTCGCTCCACTGCTCCATCACCTGCTCACATACCAGCTCCGCTCTGCTTTCCCATGATGCTTTGCAGCTGGTGGCTCCCCTGTGCCTGCACTCAGCTCAGATTGATGGCGCTCTCATTTCAGCCGGCCCACTCTGCTCTCTCACCAAATAATCCACTACACTGACAGATGAGCCGAATGTGACATGACACGATGCTAGACTGCAGTATCCTCCACACATACGCACACACACACACACACACACACACATACAGCATCTAATGGAATGGGCACAATTTGGCTGGGTCTTGAGAGGGAACTGCAGGATATTTTGATGGCACTTACCACTTTCCTCCCTGTTATTTATTTAACCTTTGTAAACAAGGCTTTACATCTAGTTTCTGGATATCATTACTGCCAACTTGTCCATTTGTACCATCCAAAGCTTTAAGATGGATAAAACTTTCAAAAAGAGATACTATTTGTCTCTTCACTATCTTGATCACTCTCAACACTGACCGACAAGAGGTGACCAAAAGTACATTGGGATAAAAATATTTCCGCTGCTGTGGAAATAATATGACATCACATAATGAAAATAATTCTGCTGAGTTAAATAAATAATAAATATCTAAATAGCAGTAAGTCCATTCATAGGACTATCGCATGATGCATTGTTGGAACAGTCTTACTTTAGGAGCAATTTGGCAATTAATGGGAATTAGATATGGAGAATAATACGATTAATCACTAAGTTAATTCAAATAATTTGGAAGTCTCACTAAACACACATCATTCCTAGACATTGTTTATCTGGGTCAGTAAATATCTCAGGGTCATTAAATATTAGGCTGGGATTTGGGATGGACTGACCGTGACAATACTGAGAGAAACTTTTGTCCCAGACAGTACAGGGCCTTGTTCAAAGGAACATTTTCTGGATAATAACATCATTAAGATCTAAATGAATTAATTCTGATTGGGATGATTAGAAATATTATTTTCTGGAGAACTGTACCGAGTCTGAATTGTTCACAGTGGTGGTAAATGGAACAATATGTATGAAGAGTTATGAAGACGTATGAAGAGTTTAATGTCTTACAAAGTTATTAAATTACTATTATCAATACAGTACCTGATGCATGGGACATTGTTTTATAATAGCTTTGAGAAGTTTTTGGCCTAAATGTGTCTTTTAGATTCATTCATGGTGGAGGGATACGTGTAGGGTGTTGTGGAGTGAAATAGTTCCCAAGGACAATTTCTTTTCTTTAGACACTATTTTACCATCAACAACATTCCACATAAACACTCAGAAGACCTACGTAGGAAAACCCAGTTGGGTTTTTATAGTAGATAAAGTAGATTTAGTAGATTTAGTCAAGCCTTTGTTCAATTCATCACCACTTAAAAGAAATCTTTTAGTCTCTCTACAATAAACCACATAAAACCAATCTGAATGGTCTTTGGTTATGTACCACTGAGGTGTGCAGATCTATAAATTGATGGACTTCGTTTCACTTTTTTCCATATTTTTTAAACATATTTGGACAGTTCTCCCTCAAGTGTCCTATGATCTCCCTCCCCTGATAACATTTACGCCACAAAAGATTGTGTCGTCAAACTCTTTAATCAGGAACTGAATAACTAATGTATCCACACATGAACACACCCCTGAACTGAACTACTTTCTCCTCCTACCACAAAAAATACACACCGAACTGCTGTGTCATTAATAAAAAACGTACACCCCAACTGCCGCTGTAAACAACCTTTATTTATTATATACTACATGCTTTCTCTCCTGCTGCTGCTATTGTTTGCACAGTTATTTATTGTTGTCAACCTCATTAGGAGTGCAAAATGCAAATATTGAGTCTGCTGCTAGAATGTAGTATCTGTCAGTAGTAGCTGTATTCATTCACATTTGTACTGGAGCTGCTTTGGTCGAATGCATTGTTGTTCTGTATTGTTGCTCTTGTGTTTTTCTCGCACTGAATCTCTTTGCTCTCTTTGCACTCTGTGTAGTCCTGTCCTGCCTGCACTTATGTAATATTGTGGCGTTTGTAGTGTTTCTGTTTTTGTTACATGTGTTGCTGTCCAGAAGGAACATTGTTTCATTTAGCTGTATACTCTGTATATGGCTGAAATGTCAGACACCTACTTTTACTTGACTTTTGCTTTCTTGACCTTGCACAGATCGGTGAGCCACTTGTTGTGTGGCTGAGCACAGTGGTGAAATGTAGAAAAAGTGATTAACACAGCCCCAATAACCTCTAACTGTTTGTGTCTATTGTCTTCTACTGATAATACTCAGCAGTAGGCTTCCTTAATGCACCTCAGGAATGATTATCACAGCATGCATGTGCAGAGAGCTTTCTTCAAGGTCGGGACATCTGCATGTATGTATATATTTGCATTAGTGTTATGACACTGCAGTATTAATGCATTGTGTGCTGTGTAATGCACATGTGTGATCATCACTGCAGGTTGGAGGCTTTTCAAGGTCGAGGAGCTTTTGAGGCTCAGATGTTTCACAGTTGAGTGGAGATACCGTTCATGCATGCATTTATTTGCATTCCTGTTGCTTCTGCCATTAGGGTGTTGAGTTGAAAAGTGTTGAGTTGAAAAGAGTTTTTTGGGGTTTTTTTCCGACAGAATATGCATTATTGTGTTTTATTATCAGACATGCTGCAGGGGACTCGGCACTACAGGGGACTGGGAGGGAATATCTGGGCAGGGATTTGGTGTGGAATGGGTTTGAAAGAAGAATGCGAAAGAACGAGTGAAAACGTGTAAAAAATGTATAATGATAATAATGATTATAATAACTTTTTATTTCACTTGAGAAAATGAGCAGAACTTTGGAAAGGAATAACTGTATTTGGGGAAATAAGAGCCTGTATGAGAGAGCTTACAGAAATGAGAGGAATGAGTGTGTTTATGGGAACAGAAGGATTGTGAGCCTGTACAGGAGTGCAAGAGCATATACGGCAATAAAGAAAGTCTGTATATGAGAAAGAAATGGGGAAAGAAAAGTGCATATGGAACTAAGAGTGCATACGGGAATGCAATAGTGCATGGGAATGAGGGCACGAATATGAATGTACAAGTATTTGTGAATGACAGCTGTACAGCAATGACTTTTTCAGGAATGAGACGAACAAGGGTGCATACAGGAATGAGAAGATATATGGGAGTGAGAGTGCCTATGAGAAGAAGGGCACACACAGGAATGATGGTGCATACAGGAATGTAAGGGCACATATAGGTTTACGAGAGTGTGCAGGAAGGAAAGAATATTGGGAATGACAACTTATTTGGGAATGAGTGTGTTTTCTGGAATGTGAGGACTTAGAGAGTACAGGGATGAGTGTATGGGAATTACTGCGTGTATGGGAATGTGAGGGAGTGTAAGGGAATGTGAGAGTATATGGGAAAGAGAGTATATGGGAAAGAATGTGAGCCTGTACGAGAATGATATGTATATGGGATTATGATGGCATAAATGAAGGAAAGGGTATTTGGAGAATTACAGCCATACAGGAATGACAACTTTTTCAGTAATGAGGATGTGTACGGGACTGAGAGGAATGAGAGGGTGTATGGGAATGAGAACAAATATCAGGGTGAAAGGTAGGAGGGCACATATGCAAAAGTGTATATGGGAATGAGAGGAACAAGAGTGTATATGGAAATGAGAGGAATGAGTGTGTACAGGACTGGAATGAATGCGTGTGTGTATGGGACTAAGAGGAACAAATGTGTGTACGGGACTTAGAGGAAAGAGTGTGTGTAAAGGACTGAGAGGAGAGTTTGTGTATACGGGACTGAAAGGAGAGTGTGGGTGTACGGGACTGAGAGGAATGAGTGTGTGTACGGGACTGAGAGGAACTAGTGTGTGTATGGGACCGAGAGGGACGAGTGTGTGTGTGTACGGGATTGAGAGGAGAGTGCATGTGTACGGGACTAAGAGGAATGAGTGTGTGTCCGGGTCTGAGAGGAATGAGTGTGTTTACGGGACTGAGAGGGACAAGTATGTGTGTGTACGGAACTGAGAGGAATGAGTGTGTGTACGGGAATGAGAGGAGTGTATGTGTGTATGAGACTGAGAGGAACAAGTGCGTGTATGAGACTGAGAGGAATGATTGTGTGTATGGGACTGAGAGGAACAGGTGTGTGTACAGGACTGAGAGGAGAGAGTGTGTGTACGGCACTGAGAGAAACAAATGTGTTTAAGGGACTGAGAGGAGTGTGTGTGTGTATACGGGACTGAGAGGAACGAGTCTGTGTATGGGACTGAGAGGAACGAGTGTGTGTATGGGACTGAGAGGAACGAGTGTGTGTACGGGACTGAGTGTGTGTACAGGACTGAGAACATACACGAGAGCTTAAATGGGAATGAGAAGAACAAGGGTGTATATTGGAATAAGAGTAATGAAGGCATTTATGGGAAGTAGAGCAGTGTTTTTGCGGCTGCAGATCACATGAACTCATCAGACAGGGCCACTCACGCAGTTAAATATAGCATGACATGTCGACTGTTTTCATGCTTTGATTGGTATATGAGGCTAATTGCGTGTTAATATGATGAGATCGCAGACGGTGGTGTTTCCGAGGTGATAATTCCATAAGATGTGTAAAAAATCTCACATCATCAAAGCTGCAAAGCACGGCTGATGGCGTAATGAACAAACTACATGCTTTATTTTTTACCTCTGTCACTTCAAGAGCAGGCAGGTTTGAGAAGAAGATGAAGTCAAATATTTCTGTAAAAGACATTTTAAAATTTTTGTTCCCATTTTTTGTTTGGGGGGTAATCAGATTCATTTGACACCCACTTTTAATCGAGGCAAACTAATTAGGATGGGGAATTGATGACAGCATCCAAATTCAATTTAATGCAGCTTGCGGGAACGGATGGAGACTGTAATCTGATTGCAGAGAAAATTGGATGAAAGAGGACGGTGTGTGTGTGATCAGGATTTTCACCCATTTTCTCTCCGCCACAAACCTGTTAGCACCTCTGGCACTCTGAAGGACCCTCATAATACAGACACACACCTCAAAATGAGGTGCATAGACACACACAGCTACTAGGAGCATAAAACTTCAGTTCGATTCTACTTCATTCTGATCCCCTAACTGATAATTTATCATGAAATCTTAAATTCCACCACAGGTGATTTGATTCTTTTTGACAATTCAGAACCTTTTTCGATTTAAAAAATAGGCTGGGACTTTTATTTTGGCAAAATCTGATAGTGTTTATAATTAGTGTGACAAATTACGTCACCTTTTGTCCCAACGTGGTGTTCAGAGCACGCTGTGAAAACATTAGTGTACTATACACCCCTAATACACATACACACCTCACCACACCCACATACACTTGTTTTTTAGAACAGCTAGAACACATAGAACAGCTCTGAGTGAACTGGAGGGGTTTGAAAATGATTGTTTCAGTTCGGCTCCTCCTGCACACGCACACATACACACATGCGTACATACACATGTTACTAATTGTGGTAGAAGAGGAAGGCAGACATGGTTGTGTGCGTGTATGTGTGTGTGTGTGTGTGTGTGTGTGTGTGTGTGTGTGTGTGTGTGTGTGTGGCTGGCTGGCTGGCTGGCTGGCTGACTAGCTAAACAGCTTTTGTAGATAATGAAAGCAGGCTTTTTTTTTTTATTTTAAAGTAGGTGATTCTGTGATCAGACCCTGACTTGTCTCTCCCTGTGTCTGTTTTCTCACTTTTCTACCCCTCTCTCTCTCTCTTTCTCTCTCAACTTTCTGTGTTCTCCATTTTC
>JBBJLS010000115.1:138897-149577 GCA_037577275.1 Bryconaethiops microstoma
TGTGTGTGTGTGTGTGTGTGTGTGTGTGTGTGTGTGTGTGTGTGTGTGTGTGTGTGTGTGTGTGTGTGTATGTGTGGATGGTAATTACCTCTCTCCTTCCTCTCCCAGCCAGCCAGCCAGCCAGCACACTTCCCTCTCCAGCCAAGAAAATATGTCAAGCGTTGTATTTAGCCACTCATTTGCGGTACCTCTTTGCTCCAAATCCAATTTATCAGCAGTAATGGAGTACAGATATTGTCTTCTTAAGCAGTGGCGGTTGAGCCTGCAGTGCTGAGCTGAGGCTGAGCCACAGCAAAGTCCTCTCAGGTGAGTCTGTTCACTCAGCAGGTGCTGGATGGTGCATCTTCCACACTGGTGTATCTGTACTGGCTTATTTTTTAAGATGTTGGACCCCAGTTTAGGATTTTACCTCTTGGCTTGCTATATCTGCACCTTCCCGGGAGGCTGTCTAAGAGTGAGACACATGAAGCTCAATTACATCTTCCCAAACCTCTGCTGATATAACAGCATTGCCCAGCTCAACATGAGTCTTGCTGACTGATGGGGAAGAGGGAGAGCCGTCCAGCCCACCCAAAAGGGGGGAGACAAATTCTGCTCTTGTTTTGATTGCACAGATAGATGGAATTAAAGAAGCTGTTTTTGTAAATAAATTAGCTGTGATAGGCCAAGTTGACTAGATTAAAATACAGATTAAAATTATATTTTTAAGTTTTAATCTTTCAATGTGTAACATCATATGCTCGCGCCACCTGACCATTTTCCATTAACGTGTACCATCAAACTGGTGTGTGTCTGTTGCATTCAAACTGCTGACGTAACACTGCAGGTTAATGGCAATTTAAGATTATATCTGATATGTTGTCATCTTTGCACATATTTTTATATTTGTACTTTTTTACATCTGACAGTAGATCCATAACCAAATTACACTAAACTCAGCGGGCTGCTGGGCACTCAAGTGCACAACACTCACAATAAAGAAACACAGACTCCCTGTTTGATAAGCAACACTATAAAACAAATCTTTGCATTTTGCACAACTAATGAACCACCTGACATGTGACAAAGCAACATTCACAAATGCCACTGCCAAGCTATTTTCATTAAACGCACTACTGGTAAACTCATAACTGGCATTTGATGACATTCGTAGCATTCATGAATACATTCTCATATGTATATTGTAGTTTTTTGCAATTTATGTGCAAATAATAAACCATGATTTCAAATGGACTTAATTTGTGCTCAAAATCTTCCTTAATTTTACTGAACTTTTTAGCCTTATGGCAACAGCACTAACACTTAAAGTAAGTGTACAGACTCCAGTATCACTAAAGGACTGAACTCTTACATGGCTGCCTCACTTGTAAACTCCTTCCAGATCATTTTTAAAGACCAGTTCAAAATACAATAAACCTTTTGATAGCTGTGGTTAAGCTGTGCCAGGTTTAGGATTCTTTCAGGATATTCAAAAATGACAATTCTTGTTTGGAGAAGTGTCAAATGTTATTTGCTATGTTATATAATTTTTCATTGATTTTCATGAATTCACAATGTTCTTTTTTAATCAGTGTCTTTTACTATAATTCCCAGCATGCACTACACACCAGCACTGGGAGGAAGAAAGGGAATAGCCACTGATATAGAAGCTAGTAAACATGTGAGGAAGAAAGGGCAGAGAGAGAGAGAGAGAGAGAGAGAGAGAGAGAGATTGAGAGAGAGGGAGATAGAGGGAGAGAGTGGGTTTGTTTAGTCATTGGGGGGGAAAGAGGAACAAGCCAGGGAGGGAATCTTTTTTTTCTGCATTCAATTACTTGTTTTACATATTGTTTACGCTTTTAGAATAAGTACGTGTGTGTGTATGTGTGTGTGTGATTTCCAGCTGACAGTCAAGCTTTGTCATTAAGAAAGAAAGGTAATGTGTAGGTTTCTCAGAAAAATCATTCTCTTTCTCTACTCGCTCTTTTACTGTCTTCACTATGTCCAAACTTGTCTCTTGGTTTGACTGCATGGATGTGGTTGTGGGAAAATGAACAGATATAAACTGTTGGGAGAGAATTGCACATCAGAAACACCATTAAGGGGCTGAGATACACTGTAAAAACAAAGCATGCTACAACTTCTGTGCCATTGCAGTACAGTTTAGGTACAGCACAGTTCCTGTAGACTGGTGGAAAAGTGCCTTCACTATAACATTAATTATTATAAGGGTTCATTTCATCATGTCTGAATGAAACTTGTTTATTCATCAGTGTTGAGGTGAAGGGTGGTTGGAAGAACAGAGGAACTGATCCTAGATCAGGTTTTGTTGTGTCTTTTCCTTTCCTCCACACTCAGGCACCTGTCATCATTCTTGCTTTCTTTCTTAGATCCACTCTGTTACTTTTACCGAATTTAGAAAGCAGTCGGCATGTTGCTTCTTGTTTCTCAATGGTTTGATTCCTGTGTGTCCAGTTATTCACACCAAGTACTCATGAATCAATGCAACCAAGGAAACAGAGAAATATTGATCAAAGCAAGCATTTGGAATAAATTGCTGCTCTGGAATATTTTGCTTTTGGTCAAAACATCAAGGAGTTCTCTATTCATCAATCGATCAATTGTCATCCAATCAATCTGTCTTTCATTAACCATTCAACAATCGATTAACCAATCAACAAATCACCCAGTCAATCAAGCAATCAGTCAAATTTTTCCTTGCTATTGTGCTGAAATACTGCACATGGTGTTGTTCAATGGCACTGAAACATCCTGTCTGTGTACATGGCGCTGGAACACCCTCCATCTGTTGGTTTGTTGTCCATAGTACTGAAAACTACACTGCTTCTGTGCATGGTGCTGATACACCCGTTGGATTTCTGTTGCTCTGCATTGTTCTGAAATTCTTTACGTGCCTCACTGTTTGCTGTCCAAGCAAACGTTCACTGTTTCTGTTGTCCATGGTGCTGAAACCCTGACTGCACATTATGGATGATGTCCATGGTGCTGGACCACTGACATTCCATTGCTGCCGCTGTTCATGGTGGTGAAACATCAAACGACCGTTTCTGCTGCTGTCCATGGTTCTGCTGCTGTCCATGGTTCTGCTGCTGTCCAACAGCTGCTGCTGTTGTCTATGGTGCTGAAACAAATTTTGTGTATTGCGTATGCTGTTTATGGTGCTGAAACATTACAGCATGGTGCCAAAAGGACAAAAGTCCTGCTTAACGTAAATACATAACTATACAAATAACTATATAAGAAATTACACTTTGTTTTTGTTCTGTATTGATTTTGCACTTTTGACATTGTTTGCTTTGATCTACATAATAAAAAGTATTTTTTAACAAAAAGGAGACTTCTCACCATAAAATGGCACCATTGACAATGCAAAACTTTTCATAAACTTTATAAACATCTCTTCTTGTATCAACTGTGGTTTAGATTCTGCTCTTTTAAGAGGACTTCTTTCTGTTGTGAAATAGTTCATATGAAATGAGTGTTCTTTTGTCATGACCAAAGATAACTGCAACTTTTAATGGTCAAGACCTCACACTAGGCATCCCAGCCTTCCAGAAATATTTGTATAGGAATTATAGAGATGGAGAAGTGCAAAGCCTTAGCCCTATAAGAACTGTGATTTTGTATGTATAGAAAAATGGATGAACCTATATGCTCACATTTCCAGAGAGACAGTGTGTAAAACATGTGAGAATTGTTGTGTATCAACATGATTGAGTAGATAAAGAGGCACCTCTGGGTAAATATTGGCATTTTCAGAGATGAGAGAGAAAATCACAGTGCATTATGATAGAGGCTGAGGGGCCCTCTGTGAGGGCTGGATCAAACAAGGCTGGCTGTACTGAGAGCCACATGTCGAACGGAGCATTGGAGAGAAAGGTCAACAACCCCCGTCTCCATTATTCATGAAACAGAAAGAACGAGAGAGAGAGAGAGAATTTTCATATCTCCACAGAGCTCACCCTGGTTTGGCTCGGACCACCAGATCTGTTCACCCTCACTGAATCCATATCCAATACTATACACTCCCTACGAATGAACTATTGTACTTGTACGTCGAAATTTGAGCACCCTCAGACTCTACCATGTGCTGAAAATGTTGATTTTAGTAAACTTTGAAATTAAACTACAATTACAAGTTTAATGAATGTTTATGACAGTCAGGACTGTCCGACCACTCTACACCATAAGGTATGTTTTGATCTCTGTACTCTTGTTTTGCTTTATAAAAATAATAGCAATAAAGGTAATAATAATAAATAACAACAACAACAACAATAATAATGATAATAATAATAATAATAATAGTAATTAAAAAAATAAAAAATAAATAATAATAATAATAATAATAATGAATATAGTGCCATTTCCTAAATTCAGTGTCACTTTACAAATAGAAAAATAAACAGTATTTAACAGGCAGTAGTAAATATTAAACAGTCCAAATTACAACACAGATTACAGTAGCAGGAAAGACCAAATAGATCAGGCTCATTTTAAGAGAAGAGGCAAGGCACTTAGAAATAAGAGCCTACATTTTATCACAAAAAAGTTAAATAAATCACCGTATTCAATGCCAGTATATTTCTACTGCTGCTTTATACTGATTTCTGACTAGAGTTATGCTGATGTAACACATTGTATTCATGTGCAACCACTTGACACATATAATTCATGTAAATTTATAGCATTCAGTCAATCTGTTCAGTCTTCAGTCTTCTAAATAAAACTGCTCTACACATAGTTGTCATTAAGAAATCTCATCTTCATCATTATCATCTTGTCTCTGAAACAACTTTATACACTGAGAAAAAAGGACATTGTTGTTAATCAGAATGTCAGTAACATATACAGTATTGTGCAGAAGTCTTGAGCCACCTCTCATTTCGTCATATTTTGCGTGTAGAGTTAGTGCAACTTAAACAAGTTGAAGTGCAATGCAATAGGATAAGTTTATTGTTCCCTACCTAATGATAATGAAGACAGTTTAGAGACATTTTCAAACTCGTCTTAATTCCTTTTTTCACTTGTAAGTCAGTGCTTCTTCCTCATGCTTCAAGGCACTTTCTCTTTTTGAGTCTTGGTTCCTCTTAAGTCTTGGTTCTTCTCAGGGACTCTACCCCATGTTCTTAGAAAGTTTCTCTTTTGGACTTTTGACTCCTATGTTTCTGTTCACAAGTCTTGGTTCCTGTCAGTGGTTCTTCCTCATGATCTTAGGACATTTCTCCACTGGAGTCTTGATTTCTCTGAGTGGTTCTTCACACCTGAGGAAAGTTTTGCTTCACAAATTTTGGTTGTTCTCAGTTGTTTGGTTGTTCTCCCTCATGTTCTCAGGCAGTTTCTCCTTTTGTTCCTGTGCCAAACCCGCCTACTCGTGTTCTTACCTTTAAAAGCTGAACACATCTCCCCCAACATTTCCATAAATGCTCCCCATATCTTACCATATTTAGTTAAAAGTACTTCTTATTACCATTAACGCTCTCCATGGTCCTGTTCCCCATTACCATGCTGAACTTCACTCATTTACTTTCTCATTCTTTACCTTCATCTGGTACTGGTTGGATTTAAGTCCTCAAATTTCGACTCTTTAATGTGTGATAGATCTTTTAGTGCTGTGGCTTCTAAACTATGGAGCTCCCTCATTCAGAATATTTGTAATTCGTCCATCTTTTTCAGTTTCATGCAGTTAAAATTATACCTTTTCTCTCAATTGTTTTTGAGTCTTGGTTCCTCTCTATGGATCTTCCTCATGTTCTTAGCAAGTTTTTATGGATCTGCACCCATATTTTTTGAAAGCTGCTGTGGGACAGTATATGTTGGGCAAAAAATGAAATGAAAAATGCTTCATCAGAGCAGCAGTCAAACTGTCATCACCTCCACACCCTTGAAATGGTTTATAGAAGCCAGATAAAACATTCTATAATCAATGCAGTGAGATTTTTTTACATTATAACGTGAGCCATTATTATTCCATTCGTCATGAAATTTCGTAAATGTAAAAAGCAGCAGACAAAAAAATGAGATTTTCTTTTTGATATGGCCAAATACCATCCTAGAGTCTCTCACTCTCTAACATTATTTCTTATTGTATCTTATCTACAAACTCTCTCCACTGCACTGTCACAATAGAACTCACAGCTTTAGATCAACAGAATTCCAATCACTAGCATGAGTGCAGACAGAGCGCCTGCACGCCACATCTCAAGGTTTTTTCCACACCGTGCCTTTGATCTTGCATAGAAAACTCACCTGAGATTGTGTGTGTGTGTGTGTGTGTGTGTGTGTGTGTGTGAGAGAGAGAGAGAGAGAGAGAGAGAGAGAGAGAGAGAGAGAGAGAGAGAGAGAGAAAGGGGCAGGGCTTTTCGGGCCACCCAGTCTGAGGAAAGAGAGAAAAAGCAAAGAGAGGAAACAACAGATCACCCTTGTTTAGTTAGTCCGAGACCAGTGTTTAAATATAGGGCTCATTATGCTGAGGGCAAAGCATGAGGATGAGGGTGAGAGAGTGTGTGTGTGTGTGTGTGTGTGTGTGTGTGTGTGTGTGTGTGTGTGTGTGTGTGTGGTGTTCTTGTGTTCTCCAGGGACTGAGCCAGTGGGGGTCACCCCACAGACGGCAATTAAAATTTTGTGTGTGTGTGTGTGTGTGTACATTGCATATCCCGCTATATATATGTGTGTGTGTGTACCTGCACTTTCGGAATTCTCCCCAGTACTTGTTGGTGTAATAAGATCCATGAAATATTAATGTGTTTTATCCGATTTAATGATTCATAAATTGTATTCAGATACTCCCCAGTCTTGCAGTTCATAATTGGTTCATGGTCTTGTTAAGGAAATATGAAAGTGGGAGAGAGAAAACAAGAGATGAATACAGTGATCCCTCACAATTTAAAGCTTGTAGATGTATGAGAAAGATCACTGAGTCACTGCTGGATGTTCCAGGGCTGATTAAAGCTGATCTTAACAGCAGATTATTATGCATTATTACACAGTGCTCATGTCTAGTTCAGTAGAAATCCACAGCGAACTTCCTTTGACCCTCGTAATATTTTATTAACAATAGTAAACATCCCATTAGATGGCACTACAACAGTAACAAAAAAACAAAGTACTTTCAGTTTCATTGGCTGAATTGGGGGGAGGGGTGGGGTGGTGTATTTTGACAGTTCGGCCCCTTTCGGGTAATAAGTGTTAAGCTTAAAATGAAACAGATTTGTGTCTTTTATGCAGGCAGGTAATTACAGTGGAATACAATCGATTGGAGGGAATGCAGTAAAACTATTCAAGCTGACTCAGGGTTCTAGTGTTATAGGAATAAACTGAGCATAAGCAATTTTCTCTGTGATTATTAAAGTTTTCTCATTCTGAAATGTGAGTCTGGAAATTAAGACAGCTTTTTAAATGGCCTTAAACTTCCAATAGGTGTAACAGACATTACATGAATATGTGCTCTAACACACCTGATTTAGCTTGTCAGGTGCTTCTCAATCCCATTGAAGTCAACAGCTAAAATAAACAAAAAAATCCTTATGGTAACAATCACAGGCTTTTGAAGATTTTGTGCCTTGAAAAAGAAAAAGCTAACGAATACTTGATAAACAACTGAATGTCAATGTACCAAATGAGCAATCAAAGCGTTCGGGCCAGCCCTGCAAACTCAAGCTCTGTTAGTAGATCACCAATGAGATATTTTGTAGGGTTACTTGCCTTTGTAAACACCATTTATATCTGCACCATCCACTGTGATCCAGAAGAAGATTGTTTTTATCCTCATAGAAGTACATTCTTTAAAACATGAACACTAATATAATGAAACGTTTAAAAAGTAATTTCGGGTCATTTCTATTACGCCATTCGTTGTGAAATGTTTACAAAACATAAATTTCAGTTGTTTTTTCCAATTGATGAAAAACTGTTGCATAAATGTTACAACGATGGATATAATGAACTTAATTATCTAAGTGGATGTATTGTGGGATACAAATGTTTGTGCTGTGTTTGTGTGTGTGTGCATGTGTGTGTTACGGAGGCCACAGTGAGTGATTGAGATAAGCAGGGGTAATTGCCTTTGTTACCGCTGTTGTGTTTGAGAAGCGTGCCACTCAGGCAGGAGAAGAGATTGAATGAACACACACACACACACACACACACACACACACACACATTCATGACTCAGAATAATCCTGGCTACTTTATAATTTACAGCTCTGTCACCCACCTTCTGCCCACAAACACATGCACACACACACACGCGCACACACACATACACACACACACACAGTCAGTCTGGGTGGTGGTCTTCAGCTCAAAATAACTGAGACTCTGTAGTTAATGTCACTGCTGTTTTCCTGCTGGGCTGTCTCTTCTCTCAGACTTGGAGTGGACACTGCAGGAACATTACAGCTGCCCAGTGAGCTCTCATCATCACCCCTCTCTACTTTTAGGTTTAAGGTTCAAGGTCAGCAGCTGTTTACACATATGTAGTGTGATGAACTATTTATCCAAAGACCATGGAGCAACTACAGCACTACAGGTGAGCAGGATCATTTTTTGATCACCTCACACGTGCATCAGATGAACTGGAGATGCTAAATTGACCATAAGTGCAGGTGTGTTTATCTGTGTCTGCCCTGTGATGGACCGGTGACCTGCCCAGGGTGTTTCTCTACCTTTCACCATTTGAGCTTTGGGATGGGCTCCTTTGCCTTCTAACATTTAAAGCACTTCTTTCCACATGAAGTACATTTACAATGAACTGAAACTCTGGATTAAATTAAATATTTTAATGAACATAATTAATTATAATAATCCAAAACTGAAGCTTGGTAATCAACGCCTTCACCATTTGCACCTGGGTGGGGGCTTTGAACTGGTTTTATTCAAAGTAACCTACATTTTATGTTGCTTTTTGCCACTGAAAAACCCACACCTTGAAAAAAAAAGTTGGTCTGATGATGAATCATCACCCAAGAGTTAACCTGTAATGATCCAGTTCTCCTTTTCTATTGCTAATTTTGGTTTTTGGCTCACTCAAATCGACTTCCATCAGCTCTACGTCCACTCTGATTGTTTTTGGCTTCAGTCCGTCAAGACAGAACATCAAGAGGAACACACATGCATTCATTCGGTGCATAATTGTGTGTCTTATTACCATCTCAGCCATTTCATTTTTATGTCTAAACTGAAATGGGCTGCCATGCGGTGGGTTTGCGTGATCAGAACTTGGCATGCAGTCATGGATGAACCTCTGAAACACTGTAGCGATGCTGGCACATCTTCTAAAGAAGCAGAAAAGCCTGAAAGGTTTTGCCGACATTAATAAAGCTGTATTTCTCTTTTTCTCTTTTTCCGCTTCTACCCATTCTTGCCTTTGTATAGCAAAGGTCAGTGTCTGGAGAGATAAGTGTGTGAGCACACACGCACACACACACACACACACACACACACATTCTCTCTCATAGATATCCCTGATAGCAGCAGAGGGCACTTGTTATGGGGCCGAAGCAGCAGTGTGAAATAATGAATGAAGACAGAGCGAGTTTATTAAGTGCATAATGGCTCGCAAGGGCACTGGAGCTGCTGTTAAAAGGAAAGAGTGACAGAGATGAGCCTCTTGAGATAGTTAGCACTCAAACACACACTCACACACACATCACCTGCTGAGTGACAACCACAATCAGATATGAGACATAAACCGATCATCAAAGCCAAGAACTATTCAGGAAAGTTTTTTAGTAAACTTTTTAAGAAATCTGTTTTAATATATCCTATTTCATAACTATTAAAGTTATAAGAAGTGTGGGCCTGCATACAGAGCCTAGTGTTGGATTTACATTAAACAGCAAACCAGTCTGCCCTGTTTCTGTAGAAGTGATGTATAGGTTGAGGGAGGACTTTTTGCTACAAACAATGTCAGGTTCATGAGGGGTCGACACGCAGGAACACAAAGATGGGAATATATACAGATGGGTAAATGTGGAACAGCTGGGAATAGACAGGTGAAAACACTAAACAGGAGGGCAAGACAAAGGTGGAGCCAGGGATGAAAACCAAAACAAACACATGGCACGGGAAAAAGTGTGACAGGCGAAAAACAAGAAACAAGATGGAAGTTGAACAGGGGCCAGAAGGGGACAAAACCAGACAGGGTGAGACTGTTACAGTTTCATAATGAACTGAAGGTGAAAAATTCTTCCACTCTGGTCAGCAGAACATAACATGGGCGCCAGAACCATTATAGCGTTGGGGGACATGTCCACCCCACTTTTCAAAATCATTTGTTTCGCCCCTCCCAGGCAACAGTCGAGACGTAAATGTGCCCCCCCCCCCCAATTAAAAATGCTTACGGCACCCACGACTGAGACACATGTGCCACACACTCGTGGCTAAAGTGCAAGTTTACAACAAAACTCCAATAACAGTTTTACAAGTCTTAGGGTGTCACACTTTTAGGATAAAATAAAGATTTTCACCAACACTAACACCTATTATTTCAGTAATACAATCACCTCGTAATGCAATTCACTGTCAAATGTTTTTTTTTCTCATTTGACAGTGTATTGCAGTGAATTTTTTACCTCAGAGAGCCATACTGGATTAAAACATACACACACACACACAGACACACACACACACACACAAACACACACACACACACACACACACACACACACACACACAAAA
>JBBJLS010000115.1:152835-166570 GCA_037577275.1 Bryconaethiops microstoma
CAGCACAAAATTCTTCCTCTGCATTTAACCCATTCACCAAGTGAAGCAGCGGGCAGCCAGGAACACAGTGTGTGGGGACGGTACCTCAGAGGTGCCACTAGCATTTTTGGCATTCAAACCCACGTCCTTCTGATTGCAGTGCAAAAGCCCTAACTACTAGGCCACCAGCTGCCTCAAATGTAAGTGTGATGATGTGAGTGAATGGTGTGTGTGTGTCTGCCCCGAGTCCCTGCCTCGCACCTGTAGACCCTGGCATAGGCTCCAGGTTCCTGAGAGGCTAGTATGGATTAAGTGGTTACAGAAAATGAATGAATGAATGAATAATTTTAACAAGCTGGGAGGGTGGTGGCTAACACATGCTTCATCCAAGAGTCATGAAGCACAATCACATCTGCTACTAATAAACACTAATGGACATCTCAACATGCTTGGAGGAGAAATTTATGTCCAGTTCTGTTATGTCAGCTTACAGGTGCCCGAGCTGTTTGGCTGAGTGATGTGGAGAGAGGGAGGGCCAATTGAAGAGCAAATTTCCAAAACTCACTAAGTCCAAAAGCTTTTTTTTTTTTTGAAAATCGCATTTTACTTGTTTTACCTATAGGAAAGCAATTCATACAGGAAATTTTTTTAAATTGAAATTTTACAATTGTCATTTTTCAATGCCTGTTTCTAAAGTGCAACTCCTGCACATTTTAGTTTGGGCAAATGTGTTTTAAAAATATAATGAAAACAATTTTTAAGTAATCGACATTCAATGTCACATAATTGTGTACAATTTAATATTTATATCCTATATATCATACTACATGACACAGCATAGAGTCAATGACAGCTAACCGCATAAAAATTGTAAACATACTTCTGTCTACTAGTAAGTAAGTACCACTCGCGACTGTGCGAGTGGACTGAGTGAGTTTTGGAAATTCACTTAATCTTGTACCGTGTATTATGCAAGGACTGAGTTTTGGTCGGTTATACTATTGCACATAAAGAGGTAATGTAAAAATATTCCAATAGTAGGGTTACCTAAAACATAACAAAAAATGGAATGAGTGAGTTTTGGAAATTCTTCAATTGCAATGGACTGCTGTATTGTCATACTGTAGACTGAATCGTAATCTCCAAGTGATAAGATTGCTAAGATGGTTGTGTCACTTTCGAGCCTCTGCAAAAACTGTAAATTCACACACAATTTTTTCTGAGTCATTCTTTTACATACCTCACTTGGACTACACAGCTTTGAATGTGAGGTGACAACAGCAATTTGGTTCTTCTCTGTATTTTTAAATCAGTGTGACTAAAAACCCACTCCACACTGTTTTCTATTTGATGATGTATGGTATGCTCCATCAAGATTTCAATTCTTTCAAACTTTCAATGTTCCCTCTCACTGGTGCCTTTTGTCCTCCAAGGCATTTGCAGGCAAATCGATGGCAATATACGATTCAAAAAGTGCTTCAGTCTTAGAGATGAAAAATTAAAAAGAAATGCTGCAGTCACTGAATGTGAATATAACTCATGAATATTCAAATTCATGTTCTAAAAGGGCTGCCAACATTTTTGAGTTCAGAGACCTTCGAATAGTAAGTTAACAGAACGATAATTGATGTGATTCAATATGTCAGATTATTATTTGAAGTGTATATCAAAATGTTAAGGCCGAATGGTCAGTTACACAGGTTTTAAAGTTGAAACAGCATTAATTTTGTAACAGTGTAGCTGATGATAAGCCCAGAATGTGAATCAGTTCAGATGGACCATTGTATCTTCTTGGTTTAACTTGGCAGAGTGTGTCATCAAAAAAAGCACTACTGCACTAAAGTGTGTGGTCCTGTGGGCCTTCACTTCTTGACTCTGACAAATCCAGCTACAATGGCCGTCTATCACGGTGACAGCGGCGGCGGTAGATGGTGATTTATTTTAAGTGCCGATTGATTCATTAGCATGGATGGAGTGCTGCTTTTCCACAGGCTGTTAAGCCCAGGGGTCGCGAGCGGCGGGCGAGGGAGAGAGGCCTAACCTTGCCCACGTCTCTCTCTCCGCTCTCTGTAGCTTAAGACTCGCTGCTGCAGCTCATTAGCTAGCAAATGTAGTTGCTAGGAGCTGATGCCCTCTGGCAGAGAGCATGGAGATAGTAATGAGTGCGCACATATGCCTCGCCCAACCAAGTAAATGAGTGATGGCGATGAGTTGCAGGTGGGACGCTCACGTGCCCCACTGTTCCTCATACAGTATTGGTATCCTCCCTGCCCTTGTTTTCAAGGCATGTCCCTTTAAATTGAATTAAGTTATAACTGTAACATTCAGTATTGGCAAATCGTGACTACTAAAGCAAGATAACAATTTGAATTGAAAAAACACCTCTCCCATAATACAATTTTCTGAAAGCAATCCCTATGGGATTTCTAATAATATGTTAGCACTAAAGGTAACTCCAAAGCACATTTTTTGGCTGTTGTAGATTAAACACGAACATCTAAACCTAAAAGATGCTTGATATTTTATTTGAAGCTGGTAAGACTGTGTAGCAGTTTTACCCTAACTCTTTCAGTTATTCTGGAATTACCATAAGGCTTTGAGAGCCTCTTTCTTATTATTTTGGGGTTTAATCTACTGTGTATGGCCTTTAAAGACTTTAGCATTTAAGTTTCCTTTGGCCAAATTACCCTTTCGTTTAAATGCACCAAACAAGATAGTTATATTCATAAAAATGAACTAAAGGTTATACCCATATGTTTTGTTTATTACAATACCCCTGAAGTCCCAGAAGGCCCTGAACGGCCCAATAAGGCCATAGACATTTGTATACAATTGTAATCATTGACTGCATTTTTATATTTTCATACCAGCAGAAAACATTCAGAAGATACAAACATGCATCAGACTAGCAAACTAGTTAGCATGATAGTCACATATCCTACTCTTCAACCGTTCTTACTGGCAGAAGGTGTCACACGCACCAGGTCCCGTGACGCCGATCGGGTTCAGAAGTGATGTCACGCCAGGTATAAAGGTAGGAAGAGCAGGTAACACAGTACACAGACATTGAGCTCTCGTGCCCAACTACGTGTCCCAACCCTCCTCAACTCCACGGTACCGTGAGTACTCTAGTCCTCGTGACGCTATCTCCCTTTATACCTTCCTGTGTACGTGTGAGAACGCGGGTTCCTTTGGTGGGAACCCTTACTCTTTAACGGAGCGTTCTTATAGTAACCGCGTGGGCAACCCGCTCTCTCGTGTGTATCCGTGAGTGGGCTCTTCCCTCACGCCACAACTGGGCAGTTTCCAGTCATTCGTGTCTTACCCCGTGACACAGCGCCTTTCGTACTTGGCATAACAAGGGCCTAAAATGTCTAGGAGATTTATTTGTTGATAATCAATTTGCCAATTTTTCACAGTTGAATTTTTTTTTTTTAGATTTTTACAAGTCAGACATTATGTTACCCCAATTTATCAACAAGCCCCACATAATCCTATTGACACAATTCTTTCCATAGATCCCACAACAAAAACGGTCCCACAACAAAAACAAGTCCAAACTATATAACCTCATGGCTAAATGAAATTGCCCCTCTGTGGTTGTCATTAAAACTGCATGGGAACAAGATTTAAATCACACCCTTCCTGAGGACTCAATCCTCAGCTTTATACATTCCTCTTCCATGTGTTCTCGACATGCATTTAGTTTTTCAATTAGTTATTTATTTCCTTTATAATTTATATCTTCATAATGAATTTGATTATGTACTTAATCTGTGTGCATTTTCTGTCATTTTAATTTAATGTTTTTGTTAAACTAGTTGTTTATTCCAAAGAGGGAGGGGTGGAAATGTGTGGTTAGGGGTCCTGTTAAATGATATTTGAGAAGTTTGAAAATAAGAAAATGCTTCCATGTATGTCTTTGACACCCAAATAAAAAGACCTTGAACTAAACACAAAGAGCCCTAACATTAAATCCAAGCTACTGCATTAAAAAGTGGGAATTCTGTCCTCAGGAATTCTGTCTGTGTCCAAGGAGTAAAGGCTGTAACGCTCCACGTTTGGATGATAATGACCCACTTTTGAACTTTTCTTCCTCAAACAAAAGGCGCACGCCTCTGCTCTGAGTCAACAATCGTGCTGGAGTTCTGCTTGTGCTGTATGTGCCTCTCATACTCGACCAGGCTGTTTATTTAGACTCCTCCTCCTCTTTCAAAGCCCCATAAGACCCACTGAACCCATGATCGTTTGTTTTGCTGTCGCCTTGCATACTGGGATTCATAAGCTATGAGTGCCTAATTTTCCTGAATGCCAAAGAAAATTTCAGGAGACCTGTGCCGAGACTCTAGAATACTCTACGATGATCTGGAATGTTCCAGAAGCTCTGAAGGATTATGTAGAGCTTACAAATCAGCTTATTATGTATTATCAATCAGCGAGGAGTGAGCTGTAAATCAGTCAGTGCGGAGCTTTCAGGCTTGAAGCCTAATGATTTGCTGGACCACTGGTTAGCGGAATATCTTCTGAAGCAAGAACTCCATATAGAGAAGAGAGAAGAGCATCACTACTGGCATTTAGTTAGGATGCAAAATCATTTGTTTCCCACAAGACTCGTTGAAGTGCTGGACCAAAGCTGACAGAAAATTCTGAAATGTGTGGTGATTTTAAAGTGCAGCTCACTGTAATGTAGAGCAGGGGGGCAAATATTTGGTCTTTTTCCATGTAAATGAGTAAATAAAGAGCAGAAAGTTTCAGAAATTAAAACCATCCAAAGAGGTGTCCAAACCATCCAAAGAGGTGTCCTCACACTGCAAACAAACCAGAACAGATCCAGACTGAGACCACCTCTTTTATTCGGACTTCTTTTGGTTGGCCCTTTGGTCCCTGTTGTGGTCTGAGGTACATTCCTCATCTACCATTTTGGTTTGGACCAAAGTCTGAAGGTTTGTACCAAATGAGGTAGGTGTGAAAGCACCCTGAACATATGATTACTGACTGGAGAACCTCAAACAGTTCTGCACATTTACCTCTGCATTAGTAATGTCCTCATGTCCATAAGGACACATATTCAGCTCTCCTGCATGTAAATCTTTTCACAGCTGGCAGCCGCAGTCACCGCATGTGGTATTGCTCATGCCGTACAGCCACTCATAACGCAGCCACAGCAGCTTAGGAGTCTTCACACTACTTCTGACCTTCTGCTCAGAAATATTTCTTTCTGAATGTCCTGTTGTGCAACGCTCATCCACCCAGCCTCTGCCACTGCCCACAAATCTTCCTAACCTGCCCCAGGAGGGGAGGCACAAGACAGGCCATCTTAAAGTGGGGGACTCTAGTAGTTATGGATCCCTCTGGCAGCAGAAGAGCCATTATTTAGGATCCCTTTTCACCCCTCTCTTTATTTCACTGGGCTATAATGTAATGAATTTGGGGTACTGGGCTTTATTTTTTTTTTTAAATTAATTAATTTATTTTTTGGATACTGTATTTATCCCGGAGGAAATTATTTCTCTGCATTTGAGCCCATTCACCAAGTGAAGCAGTGGGCTGCCGTCAATGAGGCGCCCGGGGAGCAGTGTGTGGGGACGGTACCTTGCTCAAGGGTACCTCAGCCGTGACACTAGCAGTTGTGAATATTGCACCACAGAGGAGTAACAGAGTTGGAGTTCCCCCAAGCACTGGATATTATGGGCTGTATCAGGAAAACTCTTAAATCCAGAATTTGTTAATTATGTCATGTTCTGTAACTTTTCAAGTTAGGGAGTCCCCAGCTGCTCAGTCAAAGTCTGTGCACTGGGTGGGAAAGCCCTGGCAATGTGGGTCCAGCATTACTTTGCAATCTAGGTGTGAGCTGTTAATCCTTTGCTCATAGCGTCTACATAACACAATGTAAAGCTTATTTGATGACAGCAGATGATTCTGATATACGGCTCACTATGCAGCAGAAAAGGATACTAGTGGTGGAAACAACTGCCACCAAAAAGACTGAAAGCTTGATTTGAACCAAAATTCATATCGTATGTCTGGCACTCCTACCTTTTAGACATTTTAATTTTGGAATGCGCTACAGTCAGATTTCCTAAAGCAACATCTCAAACAGTTGATGACAAGTCAGCTGCTACAGACATTTTCAAGGACTTAATGGTGTGATTGTCTCTGCTAATCAGGATTAGCAATGTGTACTGTGGAAAACATTTTACTTTCTGGATGTATGTTGTATTTGCCCCTCATAATTTTATTTTGTTGTATATCCTCCCTTCCCTTTCCTGTTTTTCTGTCTTTGCTTTAGTTTAAATTGAATCAATAGAAAGTAAAAAAGTAACAAAAATAAATGAATTATAAATACATTCAATCTTAAAATAAGATCATTTCATTTGCTTCTTTTCAGTTCAGATTTCTTTTTGCAGTGTACACTAGAGATTCACATATTTTTAGCATACATGACTTATTTCAGGAAATCAATAAATGAAATTTTCTCTAGTTTTGTGAGCTGCATATTTTACACATTTCACCACTATGGCTACATCATCGGAATGTCCTGCAGTGTTTTCGTTGACATTTTCAGACCATTTGAAAGCAGATTCTCATGCATTTGTGTTGCTTCTGAAGTGTATTCTTACAAGAACCACTTATGATGCATGCATGTGTGTGTGTGTGTGTGTGTGTGTGTGTGTGTGTGTGTGTGTGTGTGTGGTTGCAAACTCCTAGAGATTAATCACATTAGCTTTAGCAGCTGTATAAATGTGTGTCCTTGCTTTTGCAGGAAGAGGAACTGCTTGCAGGAAGCAGGGATTGGTGGAGGCCTTGAAGCTAATCTGGTTTCCAGCGGAAACTATGAGATCAAAAGGGAAGACTAATTCACCTTACACTGCTGAAACAGACCCAAGAATGCTAGAACCAGACTCTCAGAATAACTTATTTATGGTAAACCTCTTTACAGAGGAATATCTTAGTCTAGCTCACCTACAGAGTCCAAGACCTCCAGTGAAAATCCTCCTATTCTGAATTTATTTCTAATTTAACCCAAAGTTTTGATCCAGGTGGTGAGATTAGACTTTTTATCAGACATTGTTTGTGAAGAGTAGAGCATGTGAAATGACACAGGTTTGTGCAAAAGCCTCTGATTGCCAGATCAGGTACATCTGAGAGTCATCTGATCACACACTTTAGTGGAAGGAAGGGGACTCACACACACTGACTTTTCTGTCCAAAGGACTTAACATGGTCAGTGTCACAGATTCTCTACAGTTTAAACAGCAACTGAAAAACAGGTCAGAATCTGGAAGATGTTCATTTTACTGACCACATTATAAAGAATTTTTCAGACACAAACAAGATTAGCAATAGGAGGAAAAGGTAAAATATGGGCCCTTTAAAAACACCAGTCTTTAACAGCAAATAATTAAACTTTTGTCAGATTACATGAAGGCTTTAACAGGGTGGTAGTAGCCTAGTGTGTAAAACACTTGCCTGTGAACCTGATGACCACAAAGGTTCAAACCCCCACTTTCTACCATTGTGTCCTTGAGCATGACACTTAACCCTCAGTTGCTCCAGGAGGACTGTTCCTGTAACTAATAATTGTAACTAGTAGTTACACTTTAACAATCTAAACACCAACTATGTAATTCACATCTTGTGTAATAACATGTTCATCAACAAGTTAGTCACGTAATTCCATGTAATTACATGGGATAAGTTATGTAATTACTGAAGTGGGAGCAACGTTAGCCTGTGAACAGCTCCTCCTACTGACCTTGTCAAACAGCCCTCCTCGTACTGGTCTCGTCAAACAGCATCATTGTGAAGGACAAGCAGACCAAGACACGTGGGTAATTCAAGTGGCAGTGAAGAGAAGTGTTTATTATTGAAAAAAAAACTATTTACAAGAAAAGATGTCTTTACCATTATGCACAATAAAAAAATAAAAATAAACAACAAAAAAGACTTCCAATAATCAACTATTAGCTCTGTACACTACTCAATCAGTATACATCCAACCCCCTTTCACCTAACTTTAGTCAGACCTTATATACGCACAAACAGGAAGTGTTGTGACATTGCTTCCACTTTTTTGGTCGGAGAATTTTGTGTATAAGCTAGGCTAGACAAAGGTCCTATTTCCTCAGTTGCCTGAAAATGTGAAGCCTTCCTTCTCAATCACAGGTAAGTGCATTTTCAATTATACCATAATTTTGAACATTACCCTACATATAAAACAGTTAAGGCTAACATTTCACTGTTTGAAAACACAATAAAATATTCAGATTAAAACAAACTATTCACAATATTTAAATTAGTTTTTGTTTTCATCCTGCAGGTTGTTTACACCCCTTGTGGCTTAAAAATCACAATAAAGCTTATTTAAACAATAACTGTGTTATTCCTTACAATTATTAAAATAATAATCACAGTAGATGTCACAATCACCGTAGATGTGGCTTCACATGAAAACCTATGTAGCACTTAGAAAACAGTTAATATCGTCTGGGACCACCAGGGTCTCATCGCATCTCTGGTCCTGAACACCGCTGTGGTAGCAATCAGCAGAAAAGGAACATGCATGCAAGTCTCAGCAGAAGATCTAAAGCACTGACTGACACCTCCTACTTTTCCCATAGTGGCGATGCAGCTGAAATATCAGGAGCAACACCAAACAGAGTGTTGTTTCCAATAATGCGTTACTTGTTTTCAAAACAGAGCCACAAAATCCAAATCTGGTCCTCAGCTTTGCTTAGTAATAACGCAATGAGCAAGCTACTCACTGCCAGGTCACTAATTAGGTATTTTAATTATTTTTTTCCAAGTTACACAAAACTTTTCATCAGGTACACAAACCATGCACACCTGAGCAGCACCTCCACATTTCCATAAAGTTGTCCTGTGAATGGAAGCACAAATTGTTTCTGCTAAAACAACCAGTGAGTAGGACAGCTGGTGGCCTGGTGGTTAGGGTGTTGCCATTGGGATCAGATAGTCATAGGTTTGAATCCCAGGACTGCCAGTGGCACCACTGCATAATTGGCTGCTCATTGCTTCATTTGGGTGAATGGGTTAAATGCAGAGAACAATTTCACACTATTCATACTGTGTGCTGTACTGTTGTGTGATCACATGTGACAACTGGGTACTTTACACACATACACAAGGTAGGTGTTTTTAATAAAGTGGCCAGTGAGTGAAAGCACAAGTAGATGTTTCCAATAAAGTGTCTGGTGTGTGAATGGCTGGTTGTTATTTTTAGGTTGTTGTGTCATTTAAATTGTTCTAGAACGGAATGACATCATCATTAATTGGATAGGAGGAGTAAAATTTGTAGCACCAGCTGGTCTCATAATTGACCAGGTGGCACACACACAAACACAAACACTTATATATGTATACACTACATGACTCTGGCTTGCTCCAGGGAAGCAGTCACACACCACTTAATAAATTATTTGTGGATTATTGTACGTCTCATGTGAGATATTTAACAGATGCAATTTCCTGGACATCCATCTTTGCTCTCCTGTTCAAAAGGCTCTTATAATAATATATTGACATATGGGTACAATTTATTTGCTATTAGTATATTCACTATTTATGTAATGTTTAATTTCTGTTTCTTGGAAACAACAGTATTACATCAGCAAATACATTCTTACCACTTACCTTCCATTTATACACATACAGTACTGTGTAAAAGTCTTGAGCCACCCTCATTTCTCCAGACTTTCTTATATTTTTAAATGTAATATTAAGGAAAAGTTCTCCAGCCTTCCTGATGGAACTCAATGCAGACAATCAGACAAAGATCTGGGCCCCAGGTGCCATCTCTGCTCTTCAGGACTGATTTGAGCACACTGACTGGGACATGTTCAGGGAGGCTGGAACCTATGGCGGCTCTACCAACCTGGAGTTGTACACAGCATTGGTCAGTGGCAACATCAGTAAGTGCATCAATGACATCACAGTCTCCAAGATCATCACCACACGCCCCAACCAGAAGCCGTGGATGACTGCAGAGGTTTGCATGCTGCTGAGAATCCGAGACACTGCCTTCAGATCAGGTGATGAAGCTGCCCTGAGAACAGCAAGGGGCAACTTGTCCAGGGCCATCAGAGCAGTGAAGTGTGCCCATGCCCAGAAAATCCACAGCCACTTCAAGGACACTGGGAATGTACGGCACATGTGGCAGGGCATGCAGGTCATCACCATATACAAGGCATCTACATGTGCCTGTGATGGTGAGGCCTCCCTTCCAGACACAATCACTTCTATGCATGGTTATGAAGCCCGAAACAACATGGCAGTGAGGAAGACCACCCCACCTCCCAATGACCAGGTGCCCTTTCTGACCATGCCTGATGTGAGGAAAACTCTGCTTGGTATCAACCCAAGGAAAGCTGCTTCAATATCTCTCTGAGCACCACTGTTGTTCCAACATGCTTCAAAACCACCACCATCATCCTCATGCCAAAGAAGTCGTCAGTGTCCTGCCTCAATCACTATAGTCCTGTCGCACTCACACCCACTATCATGAAGTGCTTCGAAAGGCTTGTCATGAGGCACGTCAAATCACAACTGCCCCCCTCACTGGACCCCCTGCAGTTTGCATACCGTCCCAACCGTTCTACAGATGATGCCATCACCGCCACCCTACACCTGTCCCTCACCCATCTGGACAAAAAGAACACCCTTATGTGAGAATGCTGTTCATTTCTGACTGGGAGACCTCAGTCAGTTAGGATAAATCTCCAGCACCACCATGCTGAACACAGGCCCGCCCCCCTGCCCAGGGCTCTGTGCTCAGCCCTCTGCTTTTCATGCTGCTAAATCTATGACTATGCAGCAATGCACAGCTCGAAGCAAATCAACCATATCAAGTTTGCTGATGACACAACCGTGGTGGGTTGGATCGGCAAGAATGATGAGGCAGCATACAGAGAGGAGGCGCAATGGCTGATGGACTGGTGCAGAGCCAACAACCTTTCTCTGAATGTGGATAAAACAAAAGAGATAGTTGTTGACTTCAGGAAGGCGCAACGTAATCACTCCCTGTTGAGCATTGGTGCTCCTCGGTGGAGATCGTCCAGAGCACCAAGTTCCTTGGTATCCACATCACAGAGAACCTCACATGGACCCTCAACATAAGCTCCATCACCAAGAAAGCCCAGCGGCGTCTCTACTTCCTGCGGAGACTCAGGAGAGCGCACCTTCCACCCCAATCCTACCATGAGCATTCTCTGTAGCTGCATCACAGCCTGGTGTGGGAATAGTAACGTTTTGGATTGCAAGACACTACAGAGGATTGTGAGGACAGTCGAGAATATCATCAGGGTCCCTCTGGCCTCTGTCACGGATATTTACACTACAAGCTGCATCCGCAAAGCGACCAGCATTGTGGATGACGCCACTCACCCTTCACACACTCTCTTCTCCCTCCTCCAGTCTGGCAAAAGGTTCCGTGGCATATGGGCCTTTACTGCCAGAATGGGGAACAGTTTCTTCCCTCAGGCCATCAGACTCCTCAATCGAAACTGAAACTAAAAACTGTTCACCTACTACTCAAACTTTAATTACAGTACCTGTGTAAATATTCATCTATTTATTACACTGCACATTCTCTGTCCTGTTGCCGCTATCATATTTATATTTATTGCTGTTTAACTCTGCTCTACATTTCTTTCACATGTAACCTCTTCTACATTTTTGCACACACAACTCTAGACTGTAGCTATTATTGATTGCACTAAATGTTGACTTGTCTTGTCATGTCTATTTTTATTGTTGTGCTTTTGTTTTTCTTGCACACTCCTGTATGCACTTTTCTTGTCCTGTATGCACTTGTGATCTTGTGGTTTTTTTTGTTCTGTTCTGCTCTTGTGTTGCACCATGTTCCTGGAGGCACGTTGTTTTGTTACATTGTGTGCTGTGTGTATATGGTCGAAATAACAATAAAATCTACTTGACTTGAATTTTTAGACACTTTACATCCTGTCAAATAAAATATTTGTTTTCATTTTTTCATTTAATTTTCTCTATATGCCAAAGATAAGAGAGTTTCACATACATAAAATAGTACTTTTCCATCTACAAGGTGATTCAAACCAAAATATGAAGAAATGAGGAGTGACTCAAGACTTTTGAACAGTACTGCATATAACTGAATTGGTAGCTATACATTTGGCTGTTGTTACAGGGACTGACATAGCACATAAGATCCTATGTCTATAATCTTGCAGTTGTCCTGTAAATATTCAGGTCATGAATGCTCCTGACACAAAGTTGTTTGAAGAACGTGAAGAGTTCTAAATTGTAAAGGGTGAGTGAGTTTGGGATAGATCCAGCTTTTGAGATTTGTGCACTTGTAGGCTTAGTGTTTGGCCTGCTGTTTCTGCTGCTGACCTTCTCCCCTGCTGCTCAAAACTGCTTTGAAGCTCTCCGTTAGACATATACACACATACATGTACACATGACTGGCAAGGGTCACATTCGTCATATACCCCTCTCACACTCTTCCACCCCACAAACTCCTTCTCTCGCTTGCAGCTCAGTTTAGTTCAGTTGTTTTTAAGCAAAATATACAGTCCTCACTACTTTGTATGTAAAGTCATAATTTTTTTAACAGGTGTTTTATTTGTTTTAACATGTGCACTGAATGAACAGGTAAACAGACTGCAGTCACTCTGTTTCTCTCCCACCTGCCCCCTTTACATCCTTCATCAGTGGCTAGGACATGCACAGGACTATGAGTGAGTCAGTTTCTGGATCCCTATTTTTAGTTTATAGTTTAGTTTATATTTGCCACTATTTTACCATCATCAAGATTCCATATAAATACTTAGAAAACACATGGACAGGTGCACTGACTGAAAAGGTAAACAAACTGCAGTCACTTTGTTTCTGTCCCCCCTCCACCCTTTACATCCTTCATCAGTGGCTAGGACATAGACAGGACTATGAGTGAGAAGGTAATTTTAGGTGGTGGATCACTCTTAACACAGCAGTGACAAGGATATGATAGTGTGAGTGTGTGTGCGTTTGTGTGTGTGTGTCTCTGTGTGTGTTGTGCAGAGTGGCCTGAGAGTAGTCCACCAACCAAAAATTGGGGTCCAGAAACCGACCACTCAGGAAGGACCAGAGGACAGCCAGCATCACAGGAGGAGGACACATGCGTTCCACATTACACTACTGTGCTAAAGTCTTAAATCACCCCTCATTTTTTTATATTGTGTTGGGAAAATTAGACATTAGGTAGCTACAGAGATTTATTGGAACATGTGCAAACATACATGTAAATAGAATACAAAGAAAGTTAGTCGAATTCTAAAAGTCAGTATTTGGTCTGACCACCATTATCATGAACATTCACAGCCTGAACTCTTTTAAGCAAGCTTTCTTGTAATTTATTTCAGTAATCTTTAGGAATAGTTCTCCAGGCTTCTAGAAAGACATTGCAAAGCTCTTCTTTGGACATCAGCTACCTTTTGTTACGTTCTCTGTCAAGATGATTCCACGATGCATTAATAATGTTGAGATCTGTTTGGTATCATTGTGATACTGAAAATTGAATCCGTTGCCAATTAGACACTTTCCAGATATTATTTCATGGTAGCTTACGACTTCTGCAATACACTGTAACTGGAGCTATAAAAGATCTAATCATAGATTTCCGTGGTCAGAGAGAGAAATTGACATTCAATTCAATTCAATTCAATTTTATTTATATAGCGCTTTTTACAACCAGGTTGTCACAAAGCAGCTTTACAAA
>JBBJLS010000116.1:14814-26826 GCA_037577275.1 Bryconaethiops microstoma
ACACTGTAGAACTCACATGGACACATGCATGGTTGCACTTGTATGGTCTCATACACGCACAAATGCGCGCACACACACAGTAGAACCGTATCATTACAGAAACGAATCTGAACGGACTTTATTAACATTTGAATGTACTTAAATAAAGGTCTTTTTGAAGACATTTTATAGCCTGAAATCTTCTCCGACCGCAGTCTTTAAAGGCCTGAGTTCAGTATGCAACAGGAAGCGTTAAGCACTGCTCCAAAACTTTATGACATGAAGAGACAAAATGACATGACTGGGAACTATTTCTCCGGCTTGTATTGGATTGCACTGCCTTGAAATCCAAGCCAGCTTGGTAACAGGGTACAGCCACTTAAGATGGCCAGATAGGCTCAGTGATGGACACTTTAATTTTTTATATATGATATGAACCAAAGGTGGACCTGGTGAAGAGAAAGACGTACAGCAGATGAGGTGAACCACCAGGATCTGGTGTTACAAGAAGAACACATGTAACCGCTCTTGTGGAGTGAATAATGTTCTTTAAAGTTCCATATCCTACCTTCTTTATCTTCTTCTTTCTTTTCTTCTTTTCCTCTTGAGGCATTGCAACATTTGTGAGCAATTTATGTGCACTTGACAATTTCCCACACTCGCTTTATCTCTTAAAAGTAAACAGGCCTTTAAGACTGATACATAAATGACCTCTGTTCTGAATAACCAGCCCGTGTTGTCCAGGCTGAAACACCTCATATAACGTCAGCGTGAGTGGATGGAGCTAAACTGATGTAGGCTGAACGAGAGCATAAATGCTAAAGTGGTGGTTTCTGGGAGTTCAAAATACACTTAGTATAAATAAGCTGTAAGGACTGGAGAGTAAATGGTACATTTTGTTCATTTACATGCCACATAGTATTTACTTACACACAAGGCCTTTTAGTTATTTTATTATTTTATAAGAAAAATCAAATTTGGTTTTCCAATATATGGTCTCAACATATAGTTTCATACAAGTATGCATGCAGGAACAAGCCATTTAAAAAATAAGAACATATTTTAGCTGCTTATCCAAATGAAGTGATTTTGATAACACTTTGGTAAAACCCCATGGACATAACCATGCCATAAATATGTCATTGCAGATGTCATTCCATTTCGTGACCATGAAGTGTCATTAGCGGTCATTATAATGACAGATAGTACACTTATATTGATGTTAAGTCATTCAATTAATGACAAACTGCTATGACATCACACTCTGAAGTACCTCTGATGCTCAGTTTATTGGATGTTCCATGTTAACTGTTTGTTTGATGACTGTGCACCTCTGTAAGTGATTTTTTTATTGTTGATGGGGTGGGGGGTACAAATATTTCTCAAAAAATGCTTTAGAAACTTGAGTAAGTAAATCAGTTCTACTGAATTCCCAGCTAGCTTCCTTAGCTAGCATCTTACTGTGAGTTAGCAATTAGGACCAGACCCAAATCTCAGTAAAGCAGGCCCTTAAGACTGATGCGTAAATGACCTTTGGTCTGATTGGCCAGCCTGTGTTGTGACATCAGCAGTTTTTGTGATGACAAATACTACAGTATTAGAAATATCATGATGTTAAATTAATGATATAAACTGATACGCCATCATATCCCATTTTTTGGATGGCGTGTTTTGTCTGCCTCATGTCACATCAATGCAGTAGCCTGTAAGCCACTTTTTTCAATGGGGGTGATTAAAAATGCCTCACAATTTGAGTCAATTCTCTCGCGCTAGCTAGCACCATACTGTAAGATAGCTTAGCATCTGGGAGTCAAAAATGGATCAATTAAAACAATGGGGAGGTAATTTTAAAAAATGCCTTACAATTATACAAATTGACTGAATTCTGATCCCAATCTAGCTAGCATCATACTGTGAGTTACCTTAGCATCTGGTAGTCAAAAATGGATAAATTAGGACCAGACCTAAATCTCACTAAAGCAGACGTGGTAAACGATTGGGATGTGATGTTACAAGAAGAGCACATGTAATTGCTTTTGATGAGCGAATAACGCTCCATGCAGACATCTTTAATGTGGCGAACTAGCGTAATCCACAGGAAGTGTACTGGAGTAGATCACACAGGCCTGAGCGTGCTTTAAAGTCCGACAGATCTAAGAGCGCTGACGTATGACTGGTAGCAGTAGCTGCAATTCAAGCCCCACTTCTTATTCTTTGCCCCATAATTGACGTTTAATCATCCCCTCGGCCGCATTTTCTTTTCCGCTTAACTTCCATATGCATCGGCCAGTTGATAATGAACACGAGAGGCTCGAGTGGAAGGAAAAATATAGTTTATTACAAATCTCCAGTTTATTACAGATTACTAAACCGCCGTGGCCTATATGAACACATGTTCCCAACTTGCTGCTTTAAATCAGGCTGCCGTTACAGCCGGCATGTTAAATGTAGGTGGTAAGCTCATATATCTAATTATACAATAGCTAAACATTTTTTGTTAATGAAATGGAAGGAGTGTAATTGAAAACTTCAACGTAATTATTGCTTGGCAAGAACAGGGGCATGGAAAATTGCACGTGTAGGAAGGTCTCCCAGCAGGATACCCAATGACTTATGAATCTTACCATTTCTGAAATGTGCACCACACACACACACACACACACACACACACACACACACACACACACACACGTGATATGCAAAAGAGAGGGAGAGATCTTGCAGTTTTTGGAGATGAAACTATACCTAAAACAGGCCTGTACACCTTAAGAGGATTTTATTTAAATGTCAGAATAATTAAAAGAGGGTTTGGTGCTAAATACTCAATCCTAGAGAAATGTACTGTGTCAGAATTGCTCACAGTGGTGGTGAATGGAACCAGACGTTTGAAGAGTTTAAGCATTTTACATAAAAACAGTCTGAATGACATGAATTATGTTTCCTATCATTGAAAGAAAACATTTTTCATAGATGTCACGGTATAGAAGGAAAGTTATGTTGTTATGTTATGTTATGTTATGTTATGTGTTCTCATGATTTATTACAAGTAATAAGTGTAATAAATGGATGGATATACAGAACCAAGGTACCCATGGAAATTGTTTGAAACCATTTATATCAGGAGTGGGTTTCTTTATGAAAGTAAAAACACAAGTGGATATTAGAATAAACCTGAACAAACAAGGAAGATTTTATTTTTCTAAGAAGTAGTTGATATTTTGTGAACTGTTAGAAGAACTCAGGTTTGGTTCCAGATTTCTGTTCAATGCCTCCAGTCACTGTATGGATTTATAAAATTCCATAATCAACACAACTTACTGTATTTAATCTAATGAAGTAAAAAGAGCCAGCCCTGGTATACGAGGAAAAAGGTCTGGAAATGGTTAAGCAAACACTTTGCCAAACATAAAACCACTATTTAGTGTATTGATGTTATTTGTATTTATTGCAATATGAGTGTTTTAATACTAACTTATTTCTACTGACCAGTGGTAATTTTACTAAGACTTTTGCACAGTACTGTTTGTAAAACAAAGCAAAGCATGGCAGATTTATTTGTATAGCTCATTATCATACCTAGAGGTCAATCAAATAAATAAATTATGTAAAAAAAAGAAAAGTATATAATACAATCAGTGCAGAATATAAGAAATATTTAAGCTAAATTAAAATGCCACAAGTTAAACGAAAGTAAAGAAAGCAATATATAAACGAATCCAGATTTTAGTGCAAGTCTTACTGGTTAACTGAAAGCAATGGAAAACAAAGGTTCTTTTAAAATATTGAGGCAGATCTGGTCTCCATGGGTTGCCAGTTCTAGCATAACGGGGCAGTGTGATGACTAAATGCCTTTTCACCCTGTTTAGTTTCAGATTTGGGCACCACTAGCTGACCGATCTAAGAGACCTACCAGGCTGATTTTACAGAAATATATTTAGAGCCCAAACCACTGAGTGACTCACAAGCAATGAGCAACACTTTGAACTCAATTGTGTATGTAATTGCATGCCAGTTTAAGGACCTGAGGATTGGAACAATGTGGCTTTTTTCTTTGTTTTTGTAAGGAGAACAAAACTCTTGTTTGGAAAAGAATTTCACAAAAATTCAAAATGGCCTGTTTTTGTACATGGATTGAAATTGTGACAATGGGAATTGCACTATATACATATATATATACACACACACGTATATATGGTTATATATGGTTTATAGTATAATATACAATGTATATATTAAATATATTTATATTATATTATAAATTTGTTAACCAAATTATAATAGTAATATATGGTATGTTACCACAATCCAAAGTGACCCCATGTTAATACCGTTCTACATATTTTTTCTATGACCATCAGTTTGTCATAGAACAAAAAAATGTGATTGATGGCTACCATCAATGATCTTAATTTAAAGTTGATATATTCATACAAACAGTGAAACCAGTGAGAAGAGAAGTGAAAATGAAAAAAAAAGAAGGCAAAGCTATAATTAAACAAAATAGCCGTGGCAGACCGGAGAGCAGGTCAAAGCTGTGCTTGGCGTTGCGCTAACTATGTTTGTCACAGCGCTCTTACTTTCTGCCCGATCCTAAATGAAGGAGGTCAGAGAAATATGGAATTACCATGAGTTATTTATGACACTGAAACCCGAGCGGCCGCCTTATGAAATCATCCTCACTGATTGGGGATCATTTTTCATCGCCACAAATCTGATATTATTTCAAATGAGTCGGCATCAAAGTCTATTGTGTCAGAACTGAGCGGTTTAGCGCGCGGCTAATCAAAATACAGATTTTTATCGGAGCCTGACTGATTGTCACGAACAGAGTGTTGTGTAATGGATACATCTGCTGTCATGGGAATTATGGATTTTCGCAGTGATCTTTCAAAACCTGAAAAAAAAGTGAGCTGGGAAGTCGAGGGTTTATTCATCGCAACCTGAGAAAGTAAGTGGGGGAAAGAAAGGAACAGAAATGTGGTCGTTTTGAACAGCTTACAAATCTTTCAGAAATGAATAATCGGTTTATAGCTACTTCAGAATAAAACGTGACTATAGATCATGTCAACTTGTGAAAACCAGAAAGTCTTGGAGCAATTGGAGAAATTTTCCAGTCAAGCCTAGTAAAATAACAGGGATTGAAGTAGTACAAAAACTGACAGATACGTGTGTTGAGTGATGTGAGTGGAAATGTTGCTACAAAGAGTGAAGTCAAGTCAATTCACTTTTATTTGCATGGTGATTTTGTTACCATTGTCACAATTCAGCTTAACAGACCCTTACTGACCAAACCAAGGGCAACACAGGCAGGAAAATTGCCGTCTTACATCTTCCCATCAAGCAAAGTTATTTTTAATTAGCTATATATGAGTTCATTTCTTATGTATTACTTAGACCAAAGGCTTTGAGGATTTTTAATAGCTTGGGTTAGTTTGATTTATTTGTGTTATATTAATAGCTTTGAGTTAATTCAACATTTTTTCAGTCATTTCAAAAATCTAGATGTATTTTAAAAGTTTTAAGTTAGTTCTGAGGTAGGTCCACAAGGTTTGAGTTAGTCAGTTCTATAGCTTAGAATTAGTTAGTTTCCCAGCTTTAAGTTAGTTTTCTAGCTTTGAGGAAATTACATCAGTAAGTTAGTCACATAGCTTTCACCTAATCAATTATTTCCACTTCTCTATAATAGTTAGTACCATAGTTCTATAGTTTTGAGCTAGCTAGTTCCACAGCTTTGAGTTAGTTGGTTCCATAGTTCTGGGTTAGTTATCGAATTTCCCACTTGTGGGACTAATAAAGGTTTATCTTATCTTATCTTATCTTAGTTCTACAGCTTTGATTTAGTTAGTTCTATAGTTCTGGGTTAGTTAGTTCTACAGCTTTGATTTAGTTAGTTCTATAGTTCTGGGTTAGTTAGTTCTACAGATTTGATTTAGTTAGTTCTATAGTTCTGGGTTAGTTAGTTCTACAGCTTTGAGTTAGTTAGTTAGCTCCACAACTCACTCAGTTGCAAACCACAAAATCAGTGAGGAAAGCTTATACCAAGCTCAGGGAACAACTCTCGGCTACAATCAATGGCGCTCTATAGTTAATGAACTTTCTGACCTTTCGGAAAATGTACACTGCTTAACCAGATTCCATGTATTTAATAATTCAGCTGGTTAGATAATAGAAATGCTGGGTTCAATAAGGACAGGAATATTTGTCTGTGCAAGAGAGACGGGTGACATTTCATTGCTTAGGCCAACCCAAAAAACTCATTATGTGCCCGATCTTCTTGGAGGGCTTTAATAAGAAAGACAGAGTGGATCTGGAGCATTTTACCCAGCATCGGCCTGTAATGGGAAAATGGACGGGGAGAATTAAAAGTCCGCCGAGGCTCGTGAGTTGTAGCGATGTGTTTCGGGGTGTGAGCGCTGTGGCTGTGATACACTCATAAAAGCCACTGTGCTCTGGGACCTGACCACAGTGTGTGCAAGCAGCTGCTCCGATGGACCCTGCTCTGCTGTCGAATCTTTTGGGCGGAGGATCAAAACGTGCATTATTGATGAGGCCCAGTGTTGGGTTTCGTTCAGAGAGGAAATGATAAGGTGCAATGTAATGGCATGCTGTGATCGGCCGCGGCCATCACTCTCTCACACTGCTGAGGTGGCAAACTGTTGCTCCACTTGAGGACACTTCCATCACGGTCATCCGACACTTGATTTACTTCAGTTACTCTTCGGGTTCTGTGGTGTCGCCGACTCCGCTAACCATTCGGCTTTTTATCTTTTCATATCATCCGAATCTGCACTCTGGATCATGAAGAAACATCTAAAAACACTTTAACCCTTAGTAAAATCTTATTTCAACAAATAAAAACAGTGTAAAACAGTGTTTGTTCTCCTACATGCTCATCGTTTGCTGCTCTTTCTCTCGGCCGTTCTCCGGACCCCCTCCCTCTGCGGGTTTTTCCCACCCACTTGTGGGCAGAGACTATCCAGAAAGTTCTCTGCTTTGTTTCTAAGACCTAAAATAAAAGAAATTTGAGCACTTTTGTTCTTTATGGGAATTTGTGTGTGACATCATTTTAAAACCCCAGTAGTGGTTATTATTGTTACATGTTTGTTTTTTATTACAATAACTTTGATTATATGTGACAAAGGAACAACAAACAAAGCTCAGCATGACGTCTGACACCACAAATGGGGGAAACTTCCATATAAGGAGCTAAAATGCCGGCATTTTACCAGTTATTGCCCTTTTGGCACAAAATGTATATCACTCGTGTCCTGATAGATAAAATAAATGAATAAATGAGTGCTATACTAAGATGAAAAAGTAAAATCAAGTTCTGGAAAAAATAAAAAAAAAATAAATAAAAAAAAAAAAAATATATATATATATATATATAAATAAATATATATATATACATATGTATGGCTTAATCAGTGAGGATATTCAGTTTCAATATTAATGTCCCATCTTTACATCTGTGTTTATACAAGACTCATGGGAAATGTAGTCCATATACATCCTTTACTTTCCTTTACTGTATCCAACTGAGCTTCACTTGCCTGAAGTTTAAGACAGTTAAGGTTGTTTAAAAGTGAAGTAAATTTAGCAGACTTTCTTTTATATAAACCTAACATGAGTGAATGAGTGGGCCAGTTCTAACACTGTTCTGATGCATCATAATTGTGAGCGGGAGACTGAGAGTTCAGCCTGTTTGATTATGGTCCTTTAAAGTGTTAGACTGTTTTGCATATGAAGTAACGATTTAATAAATGAGGGATCAGGTGGTATTAGACCCCCCACCTTCAGATGAAACAATTCCTGTGACCTTGCTTGTTTTTTATATCATATGAGAAAAATAATTTCCAATCTTTATGAACCATGGGTACAAATAACCTTTTCTGTTTCTGATTTTTAGCCCTTTGAGTTCACTGTTATTACCCGCAATAATAAAAACATGATTCAGTTCCAGTTATTTCTCCCAGTGCTTCCCAGCCCTGATCGTGGAGGCCTCAATGCTCTGCACAGTTTAGAGCTCCCAATAAAGTAATCTACTAATTAACAGTCTTTTCTGGGTTGATGCGAATGTGTTAAAGCAGGAAAACACTGAAATGTGAATGATAATGAGGGTCCTATTGGACAAAGGTTGGGAACCTCTGTTCTACACATCTCCCCTCCTAGTGGTTAACACCCACACACCCTCCTTCTGGAGATCTACTTTCCCCCAGAGTTTAGTTCCAACCTTCTCTTTACAGCCCGCCCCTATCTTACCAACACCTACACACCTCACACAGCCAGTCGATATCTTCTGAAGACGTTCATTAGTTGGAGCAGGTGTGGCAGACTGTGGTTGGAACTAGACTCTGGGGGAAGAACAGATATCCAGAATCAGTGTTAATATTATAATAATATAACAATATAACATAATATATTTTCTAACATATATATTATATATTCTTCTTTAATATAATTTGTGTAAATCCTTAAAGAGACCATCTCATGGAATATACCATTAAAGGGCCCATATTACGTTGGACCTTTTTACCTTTCTCCCCACATCTGTGTGGTTTTATTAAACCAAATCGTTCCTAATTTATCTTACACCACTATTTTCTCTATATATTCTCTTTATCTCATACAATTAAACAGGCTATTCCGAATTTGTCATAGTGTCTTTAAGATTGAAATATGTATATTTCTATAAGGTGATTAGGCAGAATCATTGCAAATGGAAATAAATTCAATAATTCAGTTTATATATTGTTTTTCATGATATGGACCCTTTAAAATAACCCTCTACTGATATTTCAGCAAAAAAGCATCATCTGCTGTTGTGTCATCTGGACATTTGTGAGAAGGACATCTAAAAGTGTAAAATCGTTTCTTCACTAGAAGAGGCCTGCATCATCAGAGGCCGCAACCATTTTTAAACAGAGTCACATGAACTTAAAAAGGGAAAGACGAAAAAAGCACCGCTGGAAATGGGGCAGTGTTTGCGTTGGCCTCAAGGAGCCGTCTGCCCTTTGCCAAAGTTTGGCTTCTTCCTGATTCACCAGAGAGATTATTTGTATAAATGAGAAGATGTTTAAATAATGGAAATTGGGATCCACGAGCCGTTCTGCTAGACTTGTATGTGTTTCGTAAAAGCTCCTCAACCCCTCCCTAAAATAAAAAAAATCTGGGAAACCGCCGGATAGCGTTAAATTGCCCAGCTGTGAAAAATCCAATTTGTTCATTAGAGGCACAATCAATAAGATGCTTTACGTTGGGATGCATCTGCACTGGGGCCTTTGTGTAAATTCCATAATTCAATTTATTCATTCTCTTAATTTCACATCTACTTCATCTTATAACATCAACTGATGACACCAACCAAACACAGCCTCGGCCAATCAGCAGGTGGTCTATTGTAGTCAAATCACACTGAACCAGAAATCAACGAACATTCCTGTCCAAAGGTCTGAATTTGATCATACAAAAATCTAAAGTCCATTTAAAGGCTCCAGATTCGACATTTTGCTTGCTCATTTTTTCCGTTTCCCCTCATCCATAACATTTATGTGTGTTTGTGTGTAAATATAAAAAGGCATCAGTGAGCTCTGTAACAAACACTAAACTGAGCTTTGGATGAAAAATGAAAGCTAAAATATCTGGCAACTATTACAGGGCACTTAAACGATAACTGAAGTGCAACGGCTGATCAAAGAAAACCAAATCAATATTCATCATTCTCTGACTCAATTGCAAAACTCCATTTTCTCATAATGACTGCTGCTAATGAGGAGGCCGTGTGCGACTCCTCTGGCCGCGCTGTCCGAGCCGGCCTAATCATTTGAGTGGTACAGTAAAGCATGACGTTTTATTGGTGCACGATTCCGTGATGGCACCAATCAATAGCCACCAGGAGGCTTTCATACCAGTCCGTTTTGACGCCTGAATGATTACATTAACAAAAAAAAGAAGAAGCAGCAAAGGGGGCTGAAATAGACTCAGCCTTCAGCAGGGAAGGATCATGTTCTTGTGAGGCCCCCAAACTCAAGGGTCTTTGGAGACTCCCAGTAATATGTGGTGTCCTATACTGTCCACATTATAGCAGTGTTGCATTCAATTGTAAGCAAAAGTTACAGTATGTTTTGCAGGGAACAAACTTAAACACAGCATTGATTCTGCAGCGTATTTTCTGTTTATTTGCAGTAATAATGCATTAAAATAACAGAATCTGAACAATAACTTAATCTGACCAAAACATTCGACATCTTCAGATGCATTTTGACATCCGTAGTTCTAACACTGGTGATCCAATTACAGCCCCCTATTTGGCTTAAGCGCTCCACACGAGAACACAGGCGAATAATCCTCAGATATGACACCTCAAGCATCGCACACACTCCACTCGTGTCATTGTGCACAAATGCCCAGAAGAAGAGAGCAGACCTTTCGAGATACAGATCAACACCTTCCAACCCCACTAACACACGACACACAAACACACACACCCATACTCCCTTATGAACCCTGGGACTTCAGTATTGGAAAATAATGTAAGGCCCTGGGGCTTGGAGAGAGAGATAAAGGCCACATCTCCAGTGATGATCTCTATCGATCGGCAACCTTGGGCGCATAGCGGAGGTCCAGCATTCGTCACGGCGACGCGTGGGCCAATACCTGACCCCCACCCCCCACCCACTCACTGATGAATGTGCTCAGGCTCTGAGCTTCTTTAATTGATGACGTATGCCTTCCGAGTGGACCGCTGTCTGGGCTGCATCCATTAATTTTTCACACTGACCCCTTTCTTTACTGTTTAGCGTTATCTGCCTTTTCAACATCTTAATGCACCGCATTGAACCATATTATATATATGTTTGTATATACAAGGTACATTGGATGTTCATTTTTTTCTCACAGTAAGTCATAGTGTGTCCTAAACCACCTCCACCAGTCTGCGTCACTCCAACTGCTGACAGATTTGACGATGTACGTCTACAAAAATAACGTTGGTGTTTTGTGTGACTAGTACGTTCTAGTAATGTTAGCAACATTAGCCTTGCAGTTCTGAACAACATTACCTTACATAAAATGACTATTTACTGTATAATGTTTTCTATACTTATTTTTAGTTTGCAGTATATTTAGTCTAAAGAAGGGACTTTTGGCCCCCAACCCAACAAATGTGCCGTCGGTTAGGGAACATATAGTGTGTATTTGATATTGTCTGTCAGTAAAAACACATAATGGCCCAGAAGTTGGAACGAGAGAGTACTTTGCTGGATAGAGTGCTATTGGGAGACCTACACACACACACACACACACACACACACACAAACACACCAACCCGTTCCGTCCCACCGGAGTATCACGTTCAACCTGAGAGCACTTTGCATCACAGATCACCAATTACACAAATTTCTTCCCGGTCTCTCTTTAGAAAGCCTACACTAATTTGTTCCATTAAAGTTCAAGCAGGTTCTCTTTCGGTAATGTAATCATATACAAAAGCCTTCACATGTTTTTCCTCCACTGCTGACTGAGGGGACGCACTTTTCTCTTCAAGCCTTCGCTAAAACTGCGAAAGCAAAAATGGTCGCTGTTTGTCCCTTATCTCCGTCGCTCCAAAAAAAAAAAAACGGCCAACATCAAAGGGACTGTAATATTAGATTTGCCATTAAATATCATGCTGCCAAGCACACAAACTATATCTAGCCTTTGATTAGCGGTATCAGAAGGACCTCTGTCACTGAAACAGGCTACACAGGTTTTCTATGAAGAATTTGGGCAGGGTGTAAAATTAAGCATGAAAAAAAAAGCTCTTAAGTGACAGAGCCAGGAGTGAAAGCTGAGCTGAGGATTATGGCCATGGCTTTTTACCTGGGCCTTCTCAATGTGTTATACCTCACTTAACTACCACAATAATGCTATTGTGGCCTGCTCTTTCCAACACCCCCCACCGCACACACACACACACACACACCACATCCTCTGACAAAAATAAGGTTTAAAACTATGTATCTCTTCATCCCTTAGAATTCAACAGGCTATCTT